>OZ018322.1:128402699-128615199 GCA_963969495.1 Ceratothoa steindachneri | reverse complement strand
GTAAATAACTAGATAGAAAATGCATGATATGAAGGTACACGTATAGATAAATGTGTACCTTATCGATATAGACATATTAAGTGCATTCTCAAGGTTGAGGTGGTATAGACCTTATTTTCTCTCGGGCTGGCCTTAAGTGGACCTTAGGGTATTTGCTGGTGATAGCTCTGTAGTTCTCTTTCTCTTGTCTCATCTTTCTTTCTCTCAGAGAGAGAGAGAGAGAGAGAGAGAGAAAGAGAGAGAGAAACACAAACACGGGAAAATCACTAGTCAGTAAAAAAATAAGTTAATGCGAGTCACACGAAATGTCACGTGGAACAATTCCAGAATAAACAAAGCAAGTAATCAAAACCATTTTGAAACCTTTAAATATCAACCCGATCCTTATACAGCTTCCAAATCATACATTAATATAATTTTAATTAATCGAACTACCACCGGCGACTAGTTAACATTTATAGTTTAAGGACAATCTTCTCACCTTTGTTAAAAGAATTAGTCAATCATTTTGGGGTCCGCTATTCGACTTGGTACTACGTTTACTCTCTCAGCTAGTTAGTTATTCAGTTTTCCTGCCAGTTAAATGACTAGTTAATCATTCATCTATTTAGTAAGGTAGCTAGTCATTCAATCATAAATTTAGTTGAATCATTAGTTAGTCAATAATAAACGCAATCATTTGAATGTTAGTTGGGCAGTTAATCCTCCAAAGGCTAGTTAGTTTGTTAATCACTTATTATTGACGTCTGAGTTAATTAGTAAAGCAGGTAATCATTACATCGGTCAGTAAGATAGTTACTCAGTTAATCATCCATCCAATTGGTCACTCACCTAGTTAGTTCATCAGTGAATAAGATAGTCAGTTATTCAGTCTTTCCATTAATAGGTTATTAAACAACTAATCAAACAATCAGTCTGTCAGTCAGTCTGATAGTTATTCAGTCAGCCAATCTTTGTCATTCATTTTGTCAATCAAGGTAAGTCATTTTTCCGCAAGGGTGTGGAGGGAGTCCTGTGTAGATTGTTACACATGGTACCAAATTAGAGGTATTTACAGCATCCCAAGACAAAGCGTTCTAGAAATCCACGACTCTACTGATTACTAAAGGAATATTTCCTCAAGTCTAGCCTACATCTAGATTTTCTAATTTCCAAACACTATGACTCCTCGTCCTATCCTCAGTCTCCAAATTGAAAAACATCCCTATTTCTAATTCCTCAAAATCCCTTTAAACATTTTATAAAGCTTGATCATATCACCCCTTAAGCACCTCCTTTCATATTAAAACATGTTAAGGGCCTTCAACCATTCCACATAATCAAGGTGTTCTTTCGTGTACTCTGCCTCCAGAATGATAATACCCTTCCTGTGATAACATAATCAACGGATGACACAATCAGAGGTCATCCGAGTCAACACACACCCCATAAACTGCATACACAAGATTGCGTCCAAACCACTGCTTATTTAGGCATCCCCATCATGGAGTGTCAATAATTCCATCCAAGAAAACTCAATATCAAAATATATTCTAATTTTCTGCCTCTCTTCTTCCAAAAGCTGCATCCACAGGAATTCGTTAAGAAAGTTACCTACAAAACAATATACTTATCTGACCTGCACTTGAAAACTTTTAACTTTAGACTGTATATTGTCTCCTGTAGTAAACCATTCCAGTAATTAACCGTTCTGTTGTTAAAAAAGTACTTCCCCACATCCATCCTACAGCTCTGTTTTTTTTTAAATTTTCATCTAGGGACCCCCTAGTCTTTATACTTACTACTTTCTAACTCAAATAATTTGCCAAATTCCAACTTATCCATCCCAGAACAGATTTTAAAAAGCTCAATCATTCTCCCCTCACACACCTTCTTTCAAATGAGAACATATTTAGTACCCTCAGTCTATCTTCATATTCAAGGTGCTTCAGGGAAGGTATCATTTTTGTTGCCCTCCTTTGTACTGACTCTAACAGGTTGATGTCATGTCTAAAATGTGGGGACCATGCCTGTATACAGCACTCTAAATGTGGCCTGACATAAGAGTTGTATAGTTTAAGGATAACCTCCTTAGTTTTGTAACTAACATTCCTTTTAATAAAACCCAACACTATATGCTCTATTTTTTGCCTCAATACACTGCTTAGAAAATCTCAGTAACCTATCTACCTCTAATCCTGTCTTTCTCATCCTCAACTGAATTCAGACAATTCCTATCCATTTAATAACTAAATTCATTATTATCTCTCCCCATGTTAATAATTTTGCCTTTTTTAAGGTTAAAAGTCATCGGCCACTTCTGAGCCCAAGCTAGTAACTTATTTAAATCACTCTGCACTTCAAAGCTACCCTCCACTTCTTTGACTACAGCTGCCAATTTAGTGTCATAGTGAAAATTGCCACTTTGCTATTTACAGCCTCCCCAAGATCGTATATATAGACTATGAACAATACTGGGCCTAGAACAGATTCCTGAGGTACGCCACTGATAACATCTCTCCACTGTGACCTCACCTCATTCAGTACAACTCTCCGTTTCCTGTCTTTCAGCCATTCAGTTATCCAATTCAAAACTTTACCACATATCCCATGCATTTTTGATCTGTGAACTAGTCTCTTATGTGGAACCTTATCAAAAGATTTGCTAAAATCTAAGTAAATTACATCAACATTTTATCCTTTATCTAATTGTTTAGTTACATAACCCATAAATTCCAAATAAGGGGGTTCAGACGAGGACCAATGTACAAAATCCCCGCCCAATCTTGAATTCTCCCAGTAGTCTCCTCTTTACTTGATTTTGACCCCATACATTTCCACCTCCCCTAACTTACCACTTTCTTTCCCATCCTCTCTTGAGATACTTTGTATAGGTACCCTCCTTAGCAGTTCTAAGTATCCCGATTTGTGATATGTTCGTATTTGCAAGTCTTAAAAAATTCAGCCGTGCGCACTCACCCTGAGGAAGAGATCCACATTACGATCTGCTCATCCGCGATATTTCCTCTCCTCTTCTTTTCTAGAGAAGAGGGGGGGGGCGGAGTACAGTTGTAAATTTGGCTAAAGAATGGGGAAGGTGCATTTAAATCACCCCCGCCCCCACCAACCACCTCTCCCGGAACGGAAATAAGAATTGCATTTCCGTCCTCTTCTCGCGGCGCCATAAAATGGAGACATTTGCATGCCGGAAACTCGCGGTCCCCCTCTCATCCGCTCGGTTCCGGTCCCTTTCGCTAAATCTGGAATTCCTTAGGGATCGACCTCGAAATTCCTCCAGCCGTGAAAACGGCGATCACCACACTCATTTCCTAAATTTGCTATTTGTTCACTAAAAATGGACGCGGGGTTTTGTTTTTGTTTTTTTAGGACAGAATTAACTGGTTCTTTTTTTTTATTTAAGCGAAAACTAACTAGTTTTTTTTTATTTGAGTAAAAACGGCATCGTTCTTCTTTTTTAAATTTGAATGAATATGGCATCGTTCCTTAAAAAAAAAATGAAAAGAAACTCATTCCTTTTTTAAAAAAAAATAATGAAAAGAAACTCATTCCTTTTTCTAAAGTTTGAATGAAAATGTCCTCGATCCTTTTCCTTTATTTGAAGGAAAATGAATCAGACAGATTTAGAAACAAATAGGCAAAGATCAACTCGTTACTTTTTTAAGTTGCGAAAATCGGTTCGTTCTTCTTTTAATTTGAACCTAAGACGACGAGAAGATTTTTAAACGCAAGCGAAAAATGACTACGTTCATTTCTCTCTTTTTTTATCTATCAAAAATGGGCGCATCGTTTGTAAAATTCGAACAAAAATGGCACCGTTCTCTTTTACCAAGAAAGGAAAAACCGTGTTTATTATTTTTTTGACTCAAGCGAAAATGACTTCGCTATTTCTTTTATTTGAGTTAAATTGGATTCGACTTTTTAATTTAAATAAAAAAGAACGAAAATCTACCCTTTCGGGGAAAAGGCACAATTAACCAACGAAAATAACATTTTTAACTGGCAAAAATACTTCATTAGTTATCTTAATTTGAGCGAAAAATGACTCATCGCCTTTTTAACATAAACGAAAATGAGCTAATTCCCTTTTTTAACAAAGGCAAATTGATGCATTTTTTCTTTTTTTATGATTCATAAAACAGAAAAAACTCATTTTATTAACCAAAGCGAAAATGACCTAGGTCCTTTTTATTTTTTTACTCGAATGATAAGTTCATTGATAGTGAATTTCTCTTCTTTAACTCCAACCAAAGTAGATTTTTTTTTAATTTAAGGAGAAATAAACTTGTTTTCCTTATTATAATTTTTCCCTTTTTCTTGTTCTTTTCGTTTTCACTTTCTTTTCCCTTCCTATTCTTCTTTTCTCTTGTATTTTCCACTTTTATTGTTCTTTTCCTTTCTCTTCCCTGCTTTATTTTATTCTTATCTTCCTATTATTATTATTCTTTCCTTCCTCTTTTTCTTCTTCTTCGCTTGAGTACAAATTTACCCTTACTCAGAAAAAAAGAAGAAGCGGTACTACTTTAGTAGGCGACCTCCGTGCTGATGTGATCTCAAGAGGTTAGATTCTAGTTTGTTATGCGATATCACAAAAAAATTAAATGATTTATTTATCGATTTATCAAATAAATATCAGATAAAAAAGCAAGAAAAAGATCATTAGTTGCCAACCAAAATAATCAAGAAGTGATTAGAAGGTCTATGCATTGACGCCTCTCATATTTCTTAGTATTCGAATTTTGGAATCCAACCATGTTCTTTCAATAGCCTGATTATGAGCTCCAGTAGCTGGGTCCACATAATTTACTTGGTGATTGACTGTTTGGTGAATGTAATTCAAACGATGTAAGTCTGAGTACGCACGCCATTCATTCGAGTGAATGACTGGATTTTCCTCAACTTCTCTCTGAATTATGGGTATTCGCATTGCTCTATTTCTCTTCTCTACCTAAAAATATTTACAGCCATTCCATTTCTTCAGTCCGAACACCCATGGACCGTCAATGTGCTCTCCATGGTTTCGGTTGTTTTGCACTTCGGCCTCAGTGTCGGTTGAATCTGGTGCCTGATCTCCCTGCAGCATCCGTCCTCGATTATATTTCCGACGTCCAGCAAATCTAGCTTCACCTATTTGAGCTGCCTCTTTTGAAACTATTTGTGAGCAAATTTCACGACATAAATTAAATCAATCACAGATAGCTTCAGTGTATCGACCAGTCAATTCATGCACCGATTCATACGGCAAATGCTGAATGAAATAAAAATATTAACTCCAAAATTTGACCAAGTTTTAGTTTGAATTCACTCTACCATTTAAATCAGTGAAATGGAAAATTACATTTCCTGAACGAATAGAACAATAAGTTTGGCATCTTTTCTTCTTGCAACAGAGAGTTGGTATGAATTTCCCTTTTCTATTTCTTCTTCGGACATCTTGCATTTCTTTGCCACAACGAGGACAAGGTGCAACGACGTCTTATTCCAATAGACCATTTCTGATCAAAAAGGCAACTACTTTCATTTCATCGGCAATTTCTTAGTAAAAATCCTTAGCTAACATCATCAATGGGTAAGTTTCTCATAAAAAAGTAGTGACTTTAAATACGCTGTACATCTATTCTCAAAGTGTCCAGGAAAGCGACTAATTTACATGCGAAAAATGTCTGGTTTAAATACATGATTGGGATCACAAATGCAATGCAGTATCATATAGATTAAAATAAGGGTGGTATAAATTGTACACATATACTATATATGGTAATAAAAAGTATTAGAACACATTTGTAATTAAGATAGGGGTGGTATAAATTTTACCCTTAGGCGAGATCACAGTTATCAAGTGAGATCGCATACCAAAGTAGCTTTAAGACGCTGAGATCGCTTATAGAAATTTACTTTTCTTAAAACCTAAAAACCACGACCGAAGAATTTCTTTATTTTACTAATAAATCCTTTGCATTATTAATGTGGCGCCGCCATCTCCTAAGAGGTACTTCAGTTCCGAGCCTCTTGCGCCTCGCCTTAAAGGAGTCTTCGTAACCCACTTTATAATTTACCTTCAGTGAAGATGTCGGAGAGTTGCGCGCCTCCCTAGTACCAGTCAACTTCGAGTATATGCCTCCCCTAACTTTAGCAGTGATTTTAACCTCTTAAAGAACTAAGATGCACAGGCTTTTTTTCATCGGGTGATTTTCGCGTGCCCTCGTTAGTCTGGGGGTTTCTACTTTTCTCTTTCATCTACTTTTACAAGAAGATAACGGATCCCGAAGAAATTTTTCACCATAACAACTGCAGCAAAATTAACTTAAAATGTAACGAACCTAAATTGAACCCTTATATGCATAGTAATGACATCAGGTTTAATTAAGGCGACCATTATGACGTAATCGCGAAAATATCACTACAAACCTTTTTTTATTAAAATGCATTTATATTTACGTTTCTCTTTTATTTTAATATCTATTTACACTCATACATCATATTAGTATTTTTAATAGCAACATAAATGATGAGTTTTAAAGAACGGAGATAATAATTTACAGCAAAATTATAATTAATTGTCTTAAGAAATTGCTTCTTAAATTTTCCATATAACTGTGAGGAGAAAGGGGAGCTGTGATACGCAGAAATCCTCTACCCCCCTCCATTTAAATATATGCACATGCCCACAAATAGATGTAAGTATATGCAGGTAAATAAATACTGACCAGGCCACACCTAAACAAAAAATTTATTGCTTATAGCTTTCTGCGGTTATTTTTTGTTCATTTTCAGACAAAAATTATTCACGCTTCTGTTCCGGCCTCCCTTCGAACCCTTTTTTTTATGGATATTGAGTATATGGAGCGGTCAATGTATCCTTATGTGGTGTCTTTTTGAGAAAGTGAAACAAACAGAGACAAAGCCATAGATAGACAGGTGAGCAAAGAAATAAACATTCCAAGAATTTAGCAGAAAAAAAAAATGCAACTTATCTCTTGTAAAATCTTACGCTTTTTTTTATAACTTTCCACGCCATAATTCCGTCTCGAAACAGTTGGTAGTCCTACTCTCCCGCTCAGATTTGAATTATAACGAAACTGTTATTTGTAGTTGTTTTCCATCATACGTAAATAGAGATAAACAACACGGAAAAGCCATTCTTTGTTTTTATGGTTTCATCCTGGCCCTACCGAATGTCGAAAACACTTTCATAATTGAGTGAACGATAAGATATATCAGTCTGAAATTGGATGTCAGCTATATGCCTAATTAGCTAATGTAAATAAAACTTAATTTATGGCCTGTTACTAATGACCTAGAATTTATTGAAAGTAGATCCTTTTTGATGATTTTAAATCGAAGAAAGTGTGCTTTATGTGTTAGTTCATTTACGTTTTCTCATAAAACCGTTCATTGTGGAGAAAATATCGATAGGAAGAAAAAATGAAATACGAGAACGGGAAAATTAAATTAAAAATTAATTATCCATTTTGCATGCAACGCATCTTCATAGAGAAAGAAATTGAAGACCATAAACATTTACCAAATATATACAAACAAAACAAGCTTATGTTGGTCGAAATATAATAAAAGTAATATATTTTATAGATATTTTTGTTCAAGTAAGTTAAAATAATGGCCTATTTCCTATTAATTTATATGGACAATGGCTTCCCTTCGTGAATATTATAATTTTTGACATGATTACTATTCAGCATCTGATATTCCCAACTTACGCAAATAATGGATGAGCCTTGAAGTTTTTAAGGTCTTTCCTGTTGACGATGTAGAACAGGGGTAAAAGCCTATGGTTCAGCTAGAAGACGCTAAGGGGTCCACGAAACTAAGAAGAAGGCTAATCATATGCAAATTCGTTTGTTCATGTAATATTTGTGCATAAATTAATATTCATAATCTTATTATACGTACGGCATATTCTTTAACAATTCTTTGGTAATAAGAATAAGAATTTCAAACCCGTTATGGCTTTTTATATTTTTAAGTCATTTATATTTAATGTTTGGCTTTTGTTATGATGGGTGCAAATTGGGTGAATGAAAACATATAGAGGCAGTTTGAAGGGGTATGTATGTGTTGCCTTGGATGACTTCTAATCGACCCTTGTGGCTTTTGTCATCAGTTGAATTATGTTAATGTTAAAAACCTTTTTTGCTTCGACAATAAACGCAAAAAAACTTATTTTTTAAAACTTACTCAATACAGAATTATGAAAATAATGAAAATATTTATTATTAGTTATAGTATTAACAGTGCTATAATAAAATAAGCTAAGCTAAGTTTATAAGTACCTAATAATTTACCACAAAACAATTCTTTGGTAATAAGAATAAGAATTTCAAACCCGTTATGGCTTTTTATATTTTTAAGTCATTTATATTTAATGTTTGGCTTTTGTTATGATGGGTGCAAATTGGGTGAATGAAAACATATAGAGGCAGTTTGAAGGGGTATGTATGTGTTGCCTTGGATGACTTCTAATCGACCCTTGTGGCTTTTGTCATCAGTTGAATTATGTTAATGTTAAAAACCTTTTTTGCTTCGACAATAAACGCAAAAAAACTTATTTTTTAAAACTTACTCAATACAGAATTATGAAAATAACGAAAATATTTATTATTAGTTATAGTATTAACAGTGCTATAATAAAATAAGCTAAGCTAAGTTTATAAGTACCTAATAATTTACCACAAAAATAAATCAAATGAGGACCAGGAAAAGAACTTCATTAAGGATGAAATAAAAAAAAAAATCGAAGAAATTGCAAAAACCAGAGATTTGATAATAATTCTAGATTTCAAAGGAGTGTGTGTGTGTGTGTGTGTGTGTGTGTGTGTGTGTGTGTGTGTGTGTGTGTAGCTGCCTGGACCAAACTACTTTCCAAATTTGATGAATAGATGGCGTTAAGAAACATCGGTGACAGAGAGAAAAAAATATAAGGAACTTATAGGCGGAAATTGTGTCTAGAGGAAGACAAATGTGGCCCAGCAACGAGGACCCCACACTAAAAAAGACAAATGTGGCCCAGCAACAGCGACTCTTCCACGGACGAAAAAATAAATGTGGCCCGGGAACGGGAAATTCCCACATACCAGAAACACATTTAGCCCAGCAACGGCAACTCCCCACAGACAAGAAGACCAATGTGGCCCAGCAACGGAGACTCCCACACGAGCAAGAAGACAAATGTGGCCCAAGAACGGGAACTTGATACATATAGGAAATCATATGTGGCCCAGCCTCGACAACTCCCTACAGACAAGAATACAAATGTGGCCCAGCAACGGGAAATACACACCTACAAGAAGATAAATGTTGCCCAGCAACCGAGACTCCGCACCTTCAGGAAGGCAAATGTGGCCCAGTAAAGTGAAATTCGCAAATACAGGAAAACAGATGTGGCCCAGCAATGGGGACTCCACACAACAAGAGGACAAAGATGGCCAATCGAATGGGACATCCCACATACACGAAGACTAATTTGGCCAAGCAGCGGCGATTTCCCACAGACAATAAGACAAATGTGGCTCAGCAAAGATACTTCCCACATATAGGTTGGCAAATCTGGCCCAGCAACGGAAATTTTCCACATACAGGAAAACAGATGTGGCCCAGCAACGGGGACTTCATAAATACAGAAAGACAAATACGGCCCAGCAACACAGACAAGAAAATAAATATGGCCCAAGCACGACAAATCCCCATGAACGAGAGGCCAAATGTGGCCAAGTTCAGTAACTTCCCCCACACAGGAAAACAGATGTGTCCCAGCAACGGGGACTCTCCACATTAAAGAAGATAAATGTGGCCCAGCAACGGGGACTCCGCACATTCAAAAAGACAAATGTTGCTGTTGAGCAACGGGGACTTCCCACTTACAAGAAGTCAAATCTGGCCAAGCAACACGGACTTTCCACATACACGAAGACAAATTTGGCCCAGTAACAGGGAACCCCCACATTTAAGAAGAAAAATGTGGCCCAGCAGCACCGGCGACTTCCCCGAGGCAAGTCAAATATGGCCCAGCAACGGGGAATTCCGACATACACGAAGACAAATGTGGTCCAGCAATGGGAACTTCTCACATACGGTAGAAGAAATATGGCCCAGAAATGGCGACTCTTCACATTCAAAAAGACAAATGTGGCCCGGCCATAGGGACTTCGAAAATAGAGCAAGACAAATGTGGCTATCAATGGCGACTCTCCCAAGGACAAAAAAAAACAAATGTGACCCAGGAATGGCGACTCCTCCTCGGACGAGAAGCCAAAAGTGGCCCAGGAAGAAGAACTTCTCATATAAAGGAAAACAGATGTGGCCCAGCAACGGCAGCTTCCCACAGACAAGAAGACAAATGTAGTCTAGAAACGGCGACTCCTCGACTGACGAGAAGACAAATGTGGCCCAGGAAGGGTAACTTCTCACATACACGAAAACAGATGTGGCCCAGGACGGGCATTTCCCACACAGAAAAGACAAATATGGCCAAGCATCTGCACTCCGCACATTCAAGAAGACAAATATCGACCAGCGACAGGGATTTCCCACATACACGAAGACTAATGTTGCCCAACAACGGCTACTTCTCAAAGACAACAAGACACATGTGGCCCAGCAATGGGAATCCCCGCATTCAACAAGACAAATGTAGCCAAGCAACGGCAACTTCCCACATAGAGGACAAATGTGGCCCAGCAACCGCAACTCTCCACATTCGAGAAGACAAATGTGGCCCAGCAACGGGGCCTTCCCACATTCAAGAAGACAAATTTGGGCCAACAACGGGCACTTCTCACAAACAGCAAACAGAAGGACAAATGCGGCCAAGCAAAGGGGACGCCCCCATAGAAGAGAAGACAAATGTGGCCCAGCAATGGCGACTCCCCCTCGGACGAGAAGACAAATGTGGCCCAGGAAGAACTTCATACATAAAGGAAAACAGATATGGCCCATCAACGCCAACTCCCAACAGACAAGAAGACAAATGTGGCCCAGCAACCGTGCCTTCCCACATTCACATTCGAGAAGACAAATTTGGGCCAGCAACGTGCACTTCTCACAAATAAATGGACAAATGCGGCCAAGCAAAGGTGACTCCCCAATAGACAAGAAATTTAATGTGGCCCAGAAAGGGCGACTACCCCACGAACGAGAAGACAAATGTGGATCAGCAACGGGGATCCCCGCATTCAAGAAGACAAATGTGACCCAGAAACGGGAACTTTCCACATATAGGAAAAGAGATGTGGACCAGCAACGCCAAATTCCAACAGACAAGAAGTAAATGTGACCCAGCAACGGGGACTCCCTACATTCAGGAAGACAAATGTGGCCAAGCAACGGGGACTTCCCACATTTAAGAAGACAAATATGGCCCCGCAACGGCCACTTCCTACAAACAGAAGGGCAAATTTGGCCCAGATACCGCGACTCCCCCACAGACAAGAAGACAAATGTGGCCCAGGAACGGCGACTCCCCCACAAACGAGAAGACAAATGTGGCCCAGGAACGGGAACTTCACACATACAGGAAAACAGATTTGGTCCAAAAATGGCACCCCCTCACCGACAAAAAGAAAGATGCGGCCCATCAAAGGCGACTCTCCCCAGACGAGAAGAGACATGTGGCCCAGGAAAGGCAACTTTCCACTTACAGGAAAACGGATGTGACCCAGCAACGGCAACTCCTCACAGAGAAGAAGACAAATGTGACCCAGCAATGGCGACTCCCCCACGGAGGAGAAGAAAAATGTGGCCCAGGTACGTAAATTTCCTACATACAGGAAAACAGGTGTGGCCTAGGAACGACAACTCCCTACACTCCCTACAGACAAGAATACATATGTGGTCCAGCACCCGGAAATCCCCCAGGGACCAGAAGATAAATGGGGTAAAGCATGGGGACTCCGGGCATTCATGAAGGCAAATGTGGCCCAGCGACAGGAACTCCCCCATACAGGAAGATAAAGGTGGCCCAGCAACGGGGACTTCCCACATACAGGAAGACAAATGTGTCCCAGTACCCGGAACCTCCCACATTCAAGAAGCCAAATGGGGGCCCATCAATGGGGCCTTCCTACATACAAGAAGTCAAATGCGGTCCATCAACGGCAACTTCCCCACAGACAACAAAAAAATGTCGCCCAGTAATGTGCACTTCTCACATAAAGGAAGACAAATGCGGTCCTGCAACGGCAACTCCCGACAGACAAGAAGAAAATGTGGCCCAGCAACGGGGACTCCGCACATTTAAGAAAACAAATGTGGCCCAGCGACGGGGACTTCCCACATTTACGAAGGCTAATGTGGCCCAGCAACGGTGATATCCCACAAACAAGAAAACAAATGTGACCCAGTGACAAGCACTCCCCCATACAAGAAGACAAATGTAGCATAGCAACCGCGACTTCCCACTGACAAGAAGCGAAATGTGGCCCAGCAACGGAGCCTTCCCTCTACAATAAGACAAATGCGGTCCAGCAACGGCGACTTCCCCACAGACAATAAGACAAATGTGTCCCAGCAACTTCTCACATACAGAAATACAAATGTGCCTCAGTAACGGGGACTCCCCACATTCTGGAAGACAAATGGGCCTCAGCAACCATGATTTCCCACATACAAGAAGATAAATGTGGTTCGGCAACGGGGAGTCTCCACTTACAGTAGTAAAATGTGCTCCAATAACTGTGATTCCCGGCCCACATATAAAAATAGCGAAATATGTAGGCGATGTTTTTTTTACCAATCTTTACTGATTTTATTCGTGATATGAGTAAAGAGATAAAGACCACTGAAATCCACTTGAACAAGCGAAAACCTGTACAATTAATCAAATTTTTGTTATAAAGGTCTAGACACCCCCAAGACACTGAAATAATCCATTGAGGAGATGTGCAAAACAGAAACAGACAAAAATAGAAAGCGAATGAAGAGAAAAGGCAGTAATTTAAAAAAAATGTTGAAAGAAGACTTCCCTTATAGTTAGCCTATCAAGCGCATTGTAAAATATTGATGTAAAATTGGCAGTACTCTACTGTATATTTTTACAGTAAAATACTGATGCGCTATTTACTGTTAGTGTAAAACGCCAGGTTACCTTTCGAGCAGAGTGAAGCAAATATTTGAGCAGGTTTAAATAAGGTATTTAATATATATTACAGCCTTTAAAAATTAAATAAAATAAAAATTTGGAAAATGTGAATCATTTTATTGTTTCTCTTAAAAGTAATAAGGTACTGTCAATTAATAATATAAGTGTATGATACACACACAAAAATCTAGTTGGAAATAATTTTAATAAACTTAGTTCAAGCGCCAAATATTTGTTTCATCTGAATGTATTTGGTGCAAAGATCGGATCCTGAGAAAACAAATGCGGTCTAGCAACGGCGACTTTCTCACAGACAAGACAAATGTGACGTAGTCTTAAGGACAAGAAGACAAATGTGACGTAGTCTTAAGGACAAGAAAAGAAAGAGTGCAAAAGTCTAATCGATAGCCTATACGAGGCAGCTCCAGTAAGCCTTTGTCCGGTAGGGACAAAAAAGTTTAATGATTACATTTAAATACATTTTTTTCTTAACAGTTAACTTTTCTTTAACATTTCTTCATTTTGGTTATTCGTCTCAACCGGTTACTCAAGGGTTCATTCCTCCGATCTGATAATGAAATGCATATAAAGATATGAATGACATCATTGGTGAGAACGAAGACACCAGGAGCGATGCTCATGGTGGAGCTGGGGGAAAGGCGTATATGTAACTTTTACATAAACTAATTGTGGTGAAACATTTCGTGACTCTGGGGTCACGAAGGGGAAGGGTCAGCCGTTTTCGTCAGGAGTATGTACATATGAGGGCCCCCATAGGGGACATTATTACTCAGCCGGGGGGGGGGGGAACAGATGAGGGAGAGTGGGTATGTTGCGCTGTGAAGGTAAATTAGTGTTATGATTGACTGCGAGCATGTTGATGCGCGTGGAACTACTTACCTCTGCGGAATTGAGTGTCCGTCCAATGGCCCCAGCCCCAGTTCATGACGCCGCCGAAACTTTTGTTCCTTCGCTCCCTACGAATGAGCGCCCGTCTCGACATCCGGAAATCCAACACTGTATCCACTAGCCTACGGATAACTATATTACAGGCTCTATATACCCGTGGTTTATATTCCACGTTAAGTAGTAAATACTTATAAAAATTAATATTACCGTTAGATATTTGTAATAATAAGAAAAAGTATATTGCGTCGGAGATTAAATTTGGGTTTGTGAATTTAATATAAATGGATTATTATATTCTTAAGTAATTATTTCAATCTTTGTCAGTGTCTAAAATATAGGAAACCATAGAAAGATGATGAAACAGAATATAATCTGATGGGTGACTGCTAGGGTTGGCAACCGTCCTTTATTGGAAAGGACAGTCCTTTATTCAGCTTTCTTGTCCTTGTACTTTTTTTAGTTTTGAAAGGAAATAAAAAATCCGAAGTGGACGAACTTAATATAAATAAAATAAAAATAAATAAAAGATCCGAAGTGGACAAACTAATGTTAAGAAAAAATTATTAAAAGCAAATAAAGTTATATACAAGGTGTCCCAGAAAAAAGTTAACCGTACTTTGAATTAGTATAACTCAGAACCTATTAGACAATTTTGAGTTCAGCAAAACAAAACAAATTTAACAACTATTTATCTGTCGATTCTGGAAATTTCATTAAATTCCCTCTTACGATCTTGATACACTAATGGGTTTAGTGAAGGCTATCAAAATTATGTTTGCGCAAGGAAGTAAAATAATTAAACTTCGAAGTTTAAAATCAACAAATATATTTAAATCCATTTTTAACAAAAACACCTCTTCATATGGCGAATACAAATTCATTTTTTAATTTTCTAAGCACCGTTTCCTTCCACATGTCCTCCATTTCTTTTCAAGCACAGTTGTGCCTTTATTCGCATTGATTTGAACAACCTTTTTGATTAACTTGTGATTTTCCTTATGTCTATTGACTCCACGTGTGATACTATCTCTTAACTGGTTGATGCTTTGTGGTGGAGTAAAATACACTTTATTCTTTAGATATCCCCATAAGAAATAATCGCACGGTGTTAAGTCAGGGGATCTTGGGGCCATTCAATTGCATTATTTAGCGCGACAATGAGGTTGTCAAACGTTTCTCTTAGTTTTGTTCTTACAGCAAGATGTCTATGAGCTGGTGCGCCGTCCTGAATCCACCAAAGTCTATTGAATTGATTGCCGTAAATCTGGCGGAGTTCCGGGAAGATCCTTTCGTTGATCATGCTCAGGTAGGCACCACCATTCAAGTTATTCTCGTAAAACAATAGGCCGACAAGATAGCCATTCCCGCATATTCCAATCCACAGACACTTTCTGTTGACAAATACGAGTGTCAAAGTTGAATGCTGGGGGGGGGGGGGGTTCAGCGGCGCATATTGCCGAATGTTAGGGCTATTTACCTTTCCATTCATGAAAAAGGCTGCCTCGTCACCAATCACAATGTTTTCCAAGAAACGAGCAGGTTTATGGAGAAGCCATTCGACAAATTGTCTACGACGAGGAAAATCAGTTTCAAGAAGCTGGTGTCTTGCATGCATCTTATGGGGATGCCATTTTAAGTCATGTTTAATATGCGGTTAAATGATGAATTTGACAATTGTAACCCATTCTTTCTGACTGATACATGTCGATTTTGAAGAAGTATCATTTGAACATTTTCAATATTCTCTGTTGTTCTTAGGGTTCTCATACGACCCGAATGACCTTTATTTAGATTTAAGCATATTCCTTCATGTTTGTATTTGCGAACATTTCTCCGAATTGTACGCTTGCTTTCTGGGGGCCTTCCTGGAAAACGTTGTTCAAATGAAATCTTGTACTTGTTTAATACTGCCAGTCTAAATAAAGTTTGTAACTACAAATACGCGTTGATCTTTTGTTAACTCCATGATTAAAAAGGTTCTATGGAAGTAACCTTTTACACAGAAACGCTTTGATTTGCTTAGTAAGCAATAATGACGAGACCATACCACAGCGTGGCTGAAAAACCACTGTAAAATGGCCTAAGCTATGCTTGGAAAATCGCACAAAGTCCTAGGCTACCTAGGCTCCCTAGGTTCTCTTGAAAGTGCACGGCGGCCGAGCTTTCCTAGGCTTCGTTTCACTATTTGACTTCCTTGCGCAAACATATTTTTTATAGCCTCCACTAAACCCATTAGTGTATTAATATCATAAAATGGAATTTAATGGAATTTCCAGAATCGACAGATAAATCGTTGCTAAATAAAACACTTTTTGCAAGACCAAAAAATCTCCAATAGGTTTTGAGTTATACTAATTCAAAGTACGGTTAACTTTTTTCTGGGACACCCGGTATAATAAATATCAACCAGAACAAAAATAAAAAAAATCCGAAGTGGACAAACTTAATATAAATAAAAAAAAATCCTAAATGGACAAACAGATGTTAAGAAGTAATTATTAAAAACAAGAGTAAAGATCGGAAGGGACCAAGT
The DNA here is from genome assembly GCA_963969495.1 of Ceratothoa steindachneri. Classification (NCBI taxonomy): domain Eukaryota; kingdom Metazoa; phylum Arthropoda; class Malacostraca; order Isopoda; family Cymothoidae; genus Ceratothoa; species Ceratothoa steindachneri. The sequence goes on along the minus strand of OZ018322.1, from coordinate 128,598,667 downwards.
TACAAAGTGCAAAGTCAAGTCTATTAACATCTCCAGGAGGACCATTTATTAATGTAAAGGCTTGAATGCTAAACAATCAAATGACATTAACAACAGAAATAATAATATGAACAAACACTGAGGTAGCCAGACAACCTGGCACACTTATTCTCTTACTATATTAACACTTTTTCTATCTATTCTCTAAACTCTATCCCCACACTTTCTATCTTTTAAGATCGTTGAATCGTTAGGGATTAGATATTTTGTAAATTATTTTGCTTTTATCGTATATATATATATATATATATATATATATATATATATATATATATATATATATATATATATATATATATATATATAATAAAGGGAGGCCCTTGGATTCCCATGCTTTTCTCATCATAGTTTATGGTGTTTATCGCAGGTCGACCCGCTTCGAGGCTACCATTTTTGGCCTAAACTTCTGTAACTTACCAGTCTAATTTGCGTAGGGAAAGCGACTCAATCGGCCACCCTCCTTGTGCCCCATTTCCCTTTGTCCCCTTCGGACTGAAGGATATAAATGGGGCCCTGGGCCCTTTTAACTTATTCTGCTGCGAGGATTCTGCCTGATTGCTCCTCTGAATCGTTTTCCGTCACTCACCTTTGGCGTTCATTTTGGAGACCCGTACTGGATTCCTTCGTGCAGCGAGGATTGTCTGACATTGATTACTGCCAGCGTTGTCGCTGCCCCTCTGTCGGCTGCATCGAATCGTGCTCTTCCAGTTACGTTTACAAGTGTTCTCCTTTGGGAAGCTATTCGCACTGGGCACGTGAAAGTTCTCCCCTAGTCACCTCGCCATCTCCTCTTTGTGGAATTCTGTTCTCCAAATTCCTTCTCTTGGATCGTTAGGCCTTCGAATCATCGTTTCCCTTGGTCTCGACGCCTTTCGCCACGATACCGCCATCTGCGGGTTTCTCCTCGCCGAATACCGTCATCGCCTTCACCCCTGTCGACTTGGGTCGAATTTCCTCATCGTTGCCAAGCCTCTTTCGCCTGGGTTCCCGACGTGGGTTATTGCTTCACTGCTCTGGTATCAGAATTTTAGAGTATCTCTTTCTTCTTACGTCCCCTTTAAATTAATTTAAGTGTTATAAGTGTTATTCATGTAACTTTGGGCCTTCGGGTAAGGGAGGTTATTCCGGGAACACATGTCACTAGAGTAGCGAAGCCTATTTTCATCTTCAACGGCGCGTGTCGTTTCGGCTTTAAACAATTTATCTCTTTAATCCATTTTTGAATGCACAAATATCTTTTTGGTCGAAACGACTTGTGGTTGTTCGATGGTGTTAAGCATTTGTGACTTTTCTTATTGTTTGATGACCCCCGTATAATTTGTTAACAGTTAATTAATTTCATTTTAATTTTGTTGTAAATAATATTGTAAATACTTTTTATGTGTGTATTATTCTTTGGGCCGTATGAACCTGGTTCCGCGATAGCCTTTACAATATATATATATATATATATATATATATATATATATATATATATATATATATATATATATATATATATAATACTAATAATGCTAATATATTTTTCTTTAATTTTAGATTGTGAATATGTCTAGAGGCTGTATAAATTCAGCAGACATATTTTGCCTACCCTGCGGGCAATTCACCCCTTCAGATTCCCTGAGCAATATTACTCCTTTGTTGAAGCGTTGTTATTTAGCTTATTTTGGCTGCAGATTAGGAGACCAAGACACGCCATTTGCACCACACAAAGCTTGCAAGAGTTGCATCAGTAAGCTCCAAATGTAGTAAGTTGGAAAACTTAAATGTATGACCTTTGGAGTACCAATGGTATGGCGAGAGCAAAAGAATCCCCATGATGACTGCTACTTTTGTATGAGTAAAGTAGCTGGATTCAACAAGAAGACTAAATAACGCATAATATACGCAAATATTCCTTCAGCCTGTTCCACACTCAGATGATACACCTGTGCCTGTGCCACCTGCGATATGGGAAATTTCATCAGAGTCCGATGCTAGTGATACTAATCAGATGGAATTAGACTATGAACCACCAACAAATGACGATCTCAAACTCTTCTATCAAGCTGAGCTTAACGACCTGGTGCGAGACCTTAACCTCCTAAAAGAAAGTGCACAGTTACTTGGCTCTAGACGGAAGGAACACAGGCTTCTAGCTTCTGAAACAAAATTCACTTGGTACCATTATCGTGAAGCGGAATTCATTCAGTTCTTTAAGAAAGAGGATTCTTTAGTTTTCTGTTCAAATATTTCTGGCCTTATCGAACACATAGCGATGCCGTACAAAACAGATGAATGGAGGCTCTTCATTGATTCTTCTAACAGAAGTTTAAAGGCTGTTCTTTTCTACAATGGCAACACAGATACATCTGTGCCAATTGGCCATAGTATCCAAATGTCCGAAACCTACGAAAATTTGAAAACACTAATAACTGCAATCAAGTACCATCAACACAATTTTCTCATTTGTGGTTATTTAAAAGTTATTGCTCTCCTACTAGGTCTTCAAGGGGGATACACCAAGTATCCCTGTTTTTTGTGTCTCTGGGATAGTAGGGCTGACAGCCAGCACTATGAAAAAAAGGACTGGCCACCAAGAACCAGCTTTTTACCCGGAAATCACAACGTTAGAGCTATGCCACTAGTTGACCCCAAGAAAATTCTGCTACCACCACTCCACATAAAATTAGGGCTTATAAAAACAAGAATGGAGTTGCTTTCAAGTACCTGGAGTCAAAGTTTCCCGTGTAAGTGAAGGCAAGCTAAAGGCAGGAATCTTTGTTGGCCCTCAGATTCGGGAATTGATGAAGGACAAGCATTTTGAAGAAGCATTAGCAGATGTCGAGGTGAATGCCTGGTTTTCCTTCAAGCAGATTGTCCATAACTTGTTGGGAAACACCCGCTCACCAGAATATGAAAAAAATATCCAAGCTTTGATTTCAAGTTTCCAGCAACTTGGGGTCTAGAATGAATGTGAAGATGCACCTTTTGCACTCACATCTTGACTATTTTCCCACGAATTGTGGGAACTACAGTGAGGAAAAAGGAGAGCGTTTCCATCAAGATATTTGCACCATGGAAACTCGATACCAGGGCAAATGAAATGTTAGCATGATGGCGGATTACTGCTAGTCATTGAAACGCGATGGTCCTGATGCACAACACAAGCGGAACTCACAGCGGTACGCCTTCCTTTGAATCGGTATGTAGGCTAACCATGAGAGCATGTTTTTTTTTTTACATTCATTTGATTTGATATTCATGATTTTGATTCATTTCATGAAAACTGTGATTTATTATTTCATGTTGATTTGGTATACATATGTTCTTAAAACTAAAATAATGTGCTTCTTCATGATTACTTATTCATTTTAAATAAGTAACAATATATTAAAAATGCACATTTATTCTTATCATTAATTTGTATTTTATTCAAAATCTTTACGTGATAGAAAAAAATGGTTTAGATATTTAAAATCAGCAACCCAAGAATATGTAAGATCACATCCATGAATCAAAATAAAAATTACAAAATGCAGACCAGTGTTATATTATAAGTTGCGTTTTGGGTGCCGAGCGATGATCATGCTATAAAAGCAAAGAAGTGATTACAAAGCTGCATAATGCTTATGTTAGACGACATATTGAGTACTGTATTCAAGCATGAGCATTTCATTATCAGCAAGATTTAGAAATGTTGGAGGGGGCAAAGCGAAGAACTACTAGGCCTATATATGTGTTCCAAAAATTAAGCTATGAGACCAGACTACAAAAACTGGTTATGTTTTCGGTTAAGAAGAGAATGCTGAGGGAGGATCTGATTCAGGTATTTACATTTTTTTCAGGTTTCGACCATATTTACCATGAAGATTTCTTGAGTGACACCTTGGAGTGTTACTCGAGGACACCAGTTTAAAATTAAGAGCTAATTTGTTAGGACAGATGGAGGCAAATTCTATTTTAGCAATAGGGTGGTGGATGCTTAGGATGATTTACCTCCAGAACTGGTTAATTGTTCCACTCTTTCTGGGTTTAAGAAAAAAATGGACAAGAGATTGAGGGTTTCGGCCATATGGGTATAGATTAAGCATGTATATATATATATATATATATATATATATATATATATATATATATATATATATATATATATATATATATATATATATATATATATATATATATATATGTATTTGCTAGAATTGCATGCAAATGACAAATCCTTTATGAATGGATGTATACAAATTTAAGGTTGTATGATAACAAATCCCTTTTGTATTGGGAGGATATATATATGTGTAAAATCTGTAATTGGGCAAGTTATTTATGGGTCCTTTGGTGTTGATCTACCTAATTCACTGTATATATGTATTAATTTGTGTGGGGTGGTTGGGTTGTGGCTTGTTGGTGACTGGTTCCTTATGTTCTTTTCTTGTGGCCTCAATTTCTTATTTTCTTATGTACTCGTAGGTAGGCCCTACATAGGCTCGATGTTTAGTTTTACTATCTCTGTGCCATTTTTTAAGGCGATTAATTATTACATGAGTAAATACATGACTGAAACTCTTATTACCTATTTCAGTTCGTTAAATTTTAATATCTAATTCTAAAACTATTAATGATCAATTTTTTTGAATGATGGAACCCTCAATGAAAAAAAAGAAACGATTGTGCTCAAATAACACAAATTGTGAAAATGATTCTGAATGGTTCGCGAGAACTAATAATCCACAAGAAGAAAAGTGTATTATTTGCCAAAGTGTTTTTACAATTTGATGGATGAATGTTTTAGCAATTACACAACATAAAAATTCAGATGGTCCTAAAAATAAAATCAGAGTTTCATCTTCCAGTTCTTTAAGTGATAAATTTATCCTAAAAGCAAATTATAAAGATGTAAATATTATAGTTGCTGCGGAAATAGCTTAAATATATCATGCAGTTAAACGAAATCATTCCTCTAACTCACTTGATTGCAGTTCGAAATTAAATTCAAAATTTTATCAGGATTCAAGATTAGCAGCAAAAATATCTTGTGGTCGAACCAAATCAGAGGCAATCCGTTACAAATGTGATCGGTAAAAAGGGATTACAAGTAGTTTTGAACCATTTGTAACACCATGATCCGCCTCTATATTTTGGTCTTCAAATTGATTCTTCAAATCACAAAAACATGAAAATTGATTTTTCAGAGAATGCTGATGAAAGTGCAGATGGAATGTTCAAATGCTTGAGAAACATTATTGACAATTTGCCATTTAATTTGAAAAAAGAGTTTCTTGTTTGAATGCCGATAATGCAAATTGCAATATCCTCACACTGAATGACGGTCTTTTAAAAGCTAATTGCAATGCGCACATTTGACATAATCCAGTAAAATTTGCTTTGAGAAACTTGAATGTGGACATAGAAAATATTGTCCTAAAGTCTTAAAGATTTTCATTCATTTGTAGAGACGGAATTTAGTGAAATTCTTCGGCATGTACCTACTAGGTGGTTATCTCTGCGGCTATGCATTGAAAGAATTTTACATTCTTGGAAAGCCTTAAGTTCTTTTTAAGCAGACCAACTGATTGCTCTAAACAATTACTCAAACTTCTTTGTTCTCGTAACATCCAATGGAGATATTTAAACGATCTGATGAAAGACTTGAGAAAAATTAAACTTAGGCAGCAGATGTTTTCAATATTTTGGCTAATTTAAGAAATAGGTTAAAATCTCGATATGCTGAGGAATATTTTGGCTATCATGTTCACCAACTTATGAAAAATTTAGATCCTGCTGAGGCTCGAAAGATTATTGAAAACTTTAAGTTATTTCTTATTTCAGCAATTACATATTTGAAAAAAAATAGACTTTGATGAAAATTCAACATTTGTAAATTATCAAATCTAAGTTTTTTAGACAATTCCTTCCCAAAATACCAGAAATTTATTGAAGTTGTTGAAGAGTTGAAGCTAAATGAAACGCATAATTTGAATATAGATGACCTCTTTGATAAAGTGACATTAATTAAAAAACCTTTGAAACTATTCAAAGCTCTAAATTCTTTACAAGATGCAAAGCAACAAGCAACAAATGGAACCTGATTTTAAAAAGCGGTGATTTTAAGTGTGTGAATATTTTCAAACTAGTTTAATTTGTGCATTCAATTTCTGGAACTTCAGCATACTGTGAAATGATTTTTAGTGTAATGTCATCTAAATGACGAAATGAAAAAAACAGATGCTCCGTAGAACTTATGAAAAATGAACTTTTCATAAACTTCAACCTCAAAGAGAATTAATTGCCTAGAATTTACTGAAAAACGAAAGATGAGACCAAATTGCTCGTCCGCAAAAAGTCAGAACACTTATAATTTTAAAAAATAAAATCTTTTACTAAGTTAAGAAAGAAGTATCTTTTAGTTTTATGTTTTATTATAAGGGTATATATAAGAATGAGATTAAAAATTATGTATATACATATTTTTTTATTTGTCCTTTATTGAAACTTGACAGAGTTGACAAACCTAGTGACTGATCAGGGTTAGGGATCGGGTTTTGTGTTCTATTGCTACTTACTGTAAAGAGAGACACAAATACGAACATGTAATGACCGCTGCGCCGAGCCAAGAGAGGCCTCGGATTAACATCGTGTTGAGTTTATTTATAAATGATGGATGACCGATGTAGCGATAACTCTTGTAAATAAAAACAATTAGAGTAGGCTGGTCACTATGACTTTGGCTAATACTTGAGGAAAAACGACTAAATAACCTTTATTAGCAATAATAGTCAACCAAAAATTTTAATTTACGTTCATTGCTATTGAAGTAATCAATTATGATTTGTGGGCGGAGGGTGTGATTCGATTTTATGTAAGCCATTGTTGTAATGTTTTTACGTATCGATGTAATCTTCTGGTGACTGTGTTGATTTGGGAGATTGTGCTGTCCTCAAGATGTCATCTGGGTAAGTATTTTGGGAGATAATTAGTTTTAGTTGCGGAATGGAGTAAATGAATAGGTTAAAATTAATTACTTTTTAATTGATTAATTTTTTGTGTAGTGACCAGGGGCAGGTTTTGCATGGGCCAAGGTTTCTTTTATTTTATTTTTATTTTACACTCTCCTCCCCCTACCTTATTCATCTCTCTCTCTCTCTCTCTCTCTCTCTCTCTCTCTCTCTATATATATATATATATATATATATATATATATATATATATATATATATATATATATATATATATATATAATATGAAAATTAATGCAATATCGCAAGAAAAGATGAGGAATTAAACCACATTCTCCGAAGACAATTTAATTCAGAACAGTTTCGGTGTATCTCACACCCTTTTTCAACTGACACTGGATAGAAAATATTAGAAACGCGCTTACATACATAACACGGGGTCAGGTCGTGAAAGATCCCCTCTTTTCCCCCAATCCCCTACTTGTGGCTAATCAGGGGGGGTTGTTAGGCTTAAACATATTGAAGGGCTGACATTTCACTATTTTGTTTATTTGCTTTCGTATTGCAGGATTAAAAGAAAATTGTCCCTCAATCTCCACCTCTTAATACCGCGACTGTTTCCATGGACCTATCCCCCAATGCCGCGACGGATTTAGGTTTCTTTCTGTCGTCTCCGAATTGGACACACTCGCGGGACGCACCGCCATTGATGAGGCGCTCGCCTGCGCCCTATTGCCCCAGACTGTTCGGCGGCACATTCTTGTTGAATGTCCCAGTCTGGGTGATCTTCGCGCACGTTACCTGTCCCGGTATTGTAGGGGCGGGCAACCTTCGGCCCGCGAAGGCCTAGCGTCTGGCCCGCCACCTTTCTCGACATTAATATTTCAATCCGGCCCGCGAAATTCCAGCCGAAAAATGAAAACAATCTGCCAAACAGCATCAGTCTCCGCACCTCTTCTCCGCTGTCCTTCTTCTGCGACCTCTTTCTCCCTTCTAGCAATTTTCCAAAATACATTGCGTATGTTCAACACATCGTGGTCATGTTTGGCAGCACCTACTGTTGCGAACAGCTCTTCTCCAAAATGAAGTACACCAAGTCTCACCTTCGCTCCCAAATCTCGGACCGCCACCTCAATGACCTTCTTCTATTGTCTACCTCATCCATCGAGCCGGACATTGAAACACTTCTTCGTGGCAAGCAGCATCAGCCCTCTCACTCATTTGTGGTTTTCAATGAAATTCTTGTATAATGTATTCTAGTATATATATCAATGGTCACTTTGGGGATTTCGTTTGTCATCCGGCCTGAGGCCTGCTTCCAAGAGTTTCATCTGACCCTCACTCTGAAAAGGTTGCCCGCTTCTGCGGTACCGGGACGAGCTGGGTCGCTACTGCTTGTTCCTTGTACTTGGGACGAGTTCGTGCACACTAATTTGTGGACTAGACGACTTTTTGGAGGAGGTTGGCTTCCTCCATTTTATTTGACTCTGTTGTAGGTCGCATGTTCCTTCGCCGTCTAGTATTAGGCTTTCCGCTAATTACGGCGACTTTTGCCCTAGTTGGTTGTCGCCAGAGGGGCTCTTTAAATAAAAAAAATCTCTACCTCTTAATTCCTATACCACTCCCTCTCCTTCTACTTCTCATTCTCCCTCACCATCTCCCATTCTATCTGTTTCTGCTTTTATTTCTCACTCTACCATTCTCTCTCTCCATTTCCCTCTCTCCACCTTTCCCCCCCTCCCCCCTTCATTTCGCTACTCCCCTTCCTCCCTCCATTCCGCCCCCCCTCCCCTGGCCTACTCTCACTCTCCTTCTCATTTCCCTCTCCCTCTCCATATCCTTGTTCATATCTGTATCCCTATCTTTTTTTTTTCTCTCTCTCTCTCTCTCTCTCTCTCTCTCTCTCTCTCTCTCTCTCTCTCTCTCTCTCTCTCTCCCATACCCTGCGCTCCCTTCCTTCTCTTTCTCTCTTTGAATTACCAATATTTAAAAAAGGGTAGCAAATCTATACCTGGCAACTATCGCCCAATTATCTTAACCTGAGTTGTGTGCAAAATTCTTGGAGGCAAACAACATTCTTAAAGATACCCACCATAACTTCCGTAACAAACCTTCCTGCCTCACAAACCTTTTAAACTCTTTCCACGATATCATATACCTTGATTTCCAGACGGACTTCGACAAAGTTCCTCACAAACGTCTAATGATGAAATTACAAGTGCACATAATACAGTGCGACATATCAGGATGGATTAAGAATTGGCTTAACAAAAGAAGTAAGAGAGTAGTAATAAATGGCAAAGCTTTTAGATGGCTCGAAGGAACTAACAGAGTTCCCCAAGGCTCAGTTTTATGGCCTGTCTTCTTTCTAATCTATATTAACGAATTGATGAATGTCTTACATGCATAATTTCAAAGTATGCGGATGATTCAAAAATCGCCAATGCTGTAAACTCACATTAGAAAGCAGAAGATATGCAATATAATATAGCCATTAGACAAGTTATCACGTTGGACACAAATTTGGCAAATGTACTTTAATGAGATTAAATGCAGTGCTCCACATAGGAAATGAAAGTAAAAAAAAGAAGCAACTTCTTTAATGAATAGAACACGAGGAAAACGTATACATGGAAACAGATTTAGGAGTAACCTAAATCTCAATCAACAATGCACAGAAGTTAGCAAGAAGGGAACAAAATAATTGGCTTTATAGGAAGGTCATTTGATACTTACTCTACAAATTTTTAGTGCGGCCTCTTATGGAACACTGTGTTCAAGCCTGGTGACCTTACTACCAAAAAGATATAAACAAGCTAGAACGGATTCAACGTAGAGTTACCAAAATGATACCTAATCTAAAAAACAAGCCATACGAGGAGCGTCTTAAGAAATTAGATCTCTTCCCATTAACCCAGCATAGACTAAGAGGTGAGCCATACCTAATTCAAGAATTTAAAGTAAACCGTTTAATTCGCACGAGTCTAAAAAGAATTCTTCTAACGAATAGTCCATTTATGTATTACTCTCCCCGTAACGTCATTTACTGCATTACAGTTAATTCGTTTTAGCTCAAACTAGACAAACACTTTGCCTCAAACCCAAGACGGACTACATTTATAAGGAAGCAAGATTTTATTTTTTCGCTCCCCATCAGATAAGCGAACATCAATGATGAAGGCGGCGATGTTTAGTAAACTTAGCTTAGGGGGTGTCTACATGCAACTTCGTAAAGATCGAATGGTCTGTTTGTATTTCTTCTTTTCTATTCTCTCTCTCCCTCTCTGTCCTTCACATCATTTTCTCTCTCTCTCCCCCCTCCCCTTCTCTCTATCCATTCCTCCCTCTCTCTCCTCGTTATCTATCCACCCCTCCTTCTTTCCCTTCGCTCTTTATCCATTCCCCTTCTCTCTCTCTCTCGTTTTATCATGTATTCGATCTCACTCACACACACTCTCTCTTTTTCACACTCTTTATCTTCCTCTCTCGCCCATTCCATTTCTCGCTCTGCCTATTCCTCTCTTTCTTTTTTCCTTCTGCATATGCCTCTCAATGTCCTTCACTTTCTCTTATCTCTTTCTCTCTCCAATGCTGGGGGATACCCAACAAGTCTCCTAGGGTACCTTCTTTCCTTGTTGTTACTATACTTGGTACCAAGAGGAACTGTTCTCACCTGGACAGAGTTCGGTCCGCTATCAGTGGTGACTGGGTGGACTGCATGCCATTCTGGGATCACCTAGCACCGGAGTGTGATAATAATAGGTGAACACCCATGCTACTCGTTTGTAGACCCACCGCTCTCTACTTCACTTCATTACATACCCGCCTATCCCCTTCCAATCTTGTTCATCTATCCGCGGAGGTTCTGTCTGCCCAGCGCACTTTCGTCCTCTTATGGGTCTTAGTCTAGTGGCAGTGTATACTGTGAGGTCCCTACCTGCTGCGAGGACTGAAAGCCCATTGGCTAAGGCAAGTATTAGGCACGGAGTGTGTTGGGTCTTCAACTTTGCTCACCTTCTTCCAGTACACATATAAGATGGCTACGCCGGCACCATCCTTTATGTTAAAGTTCGAGAACAATTTCACCTGAATGGCAGGCCAGGTTATCAAAGCCCATCTTAGCTGGACCCGTGAACCGAATATGTGTAAATTATCACATTTGGGAACTTTCTGATCCTATGGCTACTTTGCTCTTAGCTTTCAAAAGCATTTGGGAGGTCATAATATCTACTTTTCATGCATTTTTCTTTTTCATAAATGTTATTATCGCTACAAGTGAAAACAAGGTCTGCTGACCAAAGTGGCGTGCTCTCATTTATTCTGATTTATGACTTTACGACTTTCAAAACTTTCAATAATTTCCGGATTAACCCTGGAAGGACCTTGGAAATTATACCATTCGAAAGAAAATGTAAAGCAAAATAAACGTTTTAAATTTTGTTAGAATCGGACGAATAGTTATGATGTTACTGCCAAATAATCCATCGACTAACCTTAGGAGGACATTGTCAATTATATCATTCAGGGAATTACTGATTTATCTGTGTCCTAAATGTGGAAGACTTTACGTATCACTGCCTGAGAACCGCTTCATTTTCCTGCCTTGATTTATTCCTCGTGCTTTGTGGATGCATAGCCTGATTTTGGGTGGGAGGTGGTTGATGAACTCCATGATAATGATCACTTTCCCATTTAAATTTTATTTTCTCGGCCGGTGCCACCTGAATTACCAGCCTGGTAGTGCTTGGAACGGTCACGGTGGTCCTCATTTCAGGGAATTACTGATTTATATGTACCAGTCGAGGAGTTTAGGTGGGTGGATGAAATCGTTGAGTTTTTCTCTGGCCACTTCATCGCCGTGGACCTAACTACAATTCCTAGAACATTTGGTCGTTTTCCACGCATTCCGCTTCCTTGGTGCTCAGCTGAGTGTGCGACGGCCCTCAGAGAGAAGCAATATGCTATAAGCGCCGCAAGAACTACTTCATTATCGGTGAATTTCGTCGAGTTAGGGCTAGGTTCCTGTATATTCTAATTATGCCTACCGCTCTTCCTGGTGAATGGCTAATGTGCTCCCTTTTCGCAAACCGATGACAGATCACTGTACCCTGGTTGGTTTCCGCCCAATTTCTCTTACCTTCTGCAAGTTCCTCTCCACGTAGGATTTCTGCTCCGATTGAAAAATGCTATCGGTGAAGCCTTCCTTTGTAGACAGCAATACGCCACGATGTTTTTCGATTTGCAGAAGGTCTATGATACCACATGGTGATACCGTGTCATGGACACTCTAGAGTCGATGGGGTGAAGGGACGCCTCCCAATCTAAATTTCTGAGTTTCTGCAAGATCGTCGATCCTGCATACGGGTGGAGGGACCCCTCTTCAACCTAATGTAACAAGAGAATGGCGTCCCGCATTAAAGTGTTTTCAGTGTCACACATTTTTGCTCTGAGCATTAACGGTATCACATCGGTCCTGCCGGAAGAATTTTTGTTACGCTCTACGTGGACGACCTTTCGATCTCTTTTGGTGCGGCCCAGATGCCAACTCTGGAGCGTCGACTCCAACAGGTATTAAACCGCGTCTCCCTATAACGAATCGCATAGGTAACGCTATTCTTTGGTCACCCACACCTGTTTCTAAACGAGTTCGCCCGAAAGTGGTGAATTTGCACCGTTTCGTGGTCTTGTTTTCGACCGATACCTCACCTGGGAGACTTGATCAGTAGCCTTAGGGTCTCTCAAACCCAGGGCATGGAAATTCTTCGCTCTGTAACGTTCAAGACTTAGGGCTCTAATAGGGCTACTGCCTTACTTTTCTAGCGATCCTTTGTTCGTTCGAAGCTCGTATACGGATGCGAGTCCTACGCATACACAGCTAAGCGTGTATCGCGGAAAGTGGACTCAATCTACAACACTCTTCTCCGTCTGGTCCCTTCAGCATTACCCCATTAAGAGCCTTTATTTCGATGCCGTGGACTTCCACTCGTTCTGCCTCATACATAGTGCATTATGCGCTTCTATGCACGATCTCGGCGCCGTTCAAGGTCGCCAACGTCTCTCACTGCATCCGCTGTCGATCTCAATGGTATCTATGCCGGCAAGAGACGCCAGTCTTACGCTAAGCCCTTTGGGTTTAGGGCTACGAAACTTCTTCGAGGGTTTGGTCTACTTCTCGGACCGTTGGTGCGTCTGGTCCTACCAAAGAGGCTACCACCTTTGACTATTTTTCGCCACGCCTCTGCTTCCAAACATCCCACAGCATCAGGAGTATTACTTTCGATCTTTTTGGAGCACAATTCGTGTCACGTTGCATTCATGCCAGTGTACAGGGATGGCTCCAAGTCCCAGGAGGGGGTTAGTTTTCCTGCTATATCCCATCTGTTGAATTCAACGGGGCTCGACCGGACACTGCATCTGTCTTCACGGCCGAGCTAGTTCTAATACACCACTTAGTACGAGAGTGAATCCGTCTACCCATTTCGGAAAGCGGATTGTGATCATTAGCGACTAACAAAGCGTCCGAAATGCTCCGGGATCATTGCATTCTCCACACATTCTCGTTCGCGCTATCCGTTAGAGTTGCAGCGAGCGAGGTGGATCTCGATATTATATTCAGCTGAGTTCCTGAAGCTGTAGGAATTGCAGGTAATTAGCGCGCCAATGAAGAGCCAAATAGTCCACGAGCAATGAGTAACCGGACCACCATTTTGCTCTTCCTCACACCGAATACATTGCAGGTATCAGGGCGGCCCTGATACCTAAACGGAAAAAAGTTGGGAGATGGCCGAGGGGAAGCTAAAGTTGCGTGCCATTACATCACGACTGTTCTAATGGACCTACCCCCCAATGCCGCCATGGCTTCAAGTCCCTTTTGTTGTCTTCGAATTGGACACACTCGTGGAACGCACCACCATTTGATGGGGCGCTCGCTTGCGCCTTATTGCGACCACTGCGTTGTCCCCCAGACTGTAGGGCACATTGTTGTTTAATGTCCAGGTCTGGGTGATCTCCGCACACGTTACCTGTTCCAGTATTGGGGCGAGCGGGGTTGCTACCGCTTGTCCTTGTTCTCGGGGTGGCTTCGTGCACACATACTTGTGAGATACCTGTCTTTTTGGAGGAGTCTGGCTGCCTTTATAATATTTTTTTTCTTTTGGTGATGGTCGCATGATCTTGCTGCGAGGGGAGGTGACCCTCCCTTCGACGCCGGAGCATTCTTCCTTATTCTTGTTTTTTTGTCGTTGCTTTTTGTGTTAGTGTGTTTTTCACGTTCTCTCTTCCTCCCTCTTTTTCACCCTACAAGTAATACTATTATTGCTACGATTACTATAAATCCTACTACTCTTACAACAACTAGTACTATTACTACTAAAATCACTACTCGTCTGCTTTTCTCTCATCTTGATTCCCCTCACACTTCCCCTCTTTCTCACCCTTCCTATCTCATATCCACTCTCCCAATCTTCGATATCTATCTCTTTCTTTTACTCTCTCTCTCTCTCTCTCTCTCTCTCTCTCTCTCTCTCTCTCTCTCTCTCTCTCTCCTTAGTCTGGGCCGTAAGGCCCGTGTGATCTGTGTATCTATGTAACTCTATGTAACTCTCTCTGCCTATATTCCACCCTCTATTCGCCCACATGCCTCTCTCTCTCTAACCGCCCCCCTCCCTACCTCCTTCTTTCTGTCTATCTTTTTCCCTTCCCCGCTCTATATCCTTTCCCATACCCCCTCGCTCTTACTCTCATTTCCCCTTACTTCTCCTTTCCCCGTTCTTTATCTCTTTTCCATTCTTCTCCTCCTTCTCCCTCACCCTATCCGTATCCCTCTTCATCCCCCTCTCTCTTTATTTACTCCCCCTGTACCCTCTCGTCCCCCCTCCGTCCGCCTCTCCCTCTTCCTCTCCTTCTTCTTTTCCTTATCATTCTCCTTATTTCGTCTCTCCATGACCCTGTCCTTGTTCTTATCCCTCTCCCTGTCCATCGATCTCTCTCGCATCCCTCACCCCTCTCCACAACCACCTTGTCGTCGGTAAGAGAGCTTGCGTGATCTGCCTGAGTTAAGCTAGCTAAGCTGGGAGACTTTTAGTCCGGTAGGGTCACCCATGCCAGTAAGGTAGCTGTAGTAGGATCCAGACTAATGGTTGTCAAACTTCTCTACCACTTCTTTGATGCGTCTCCTTGCATCCCCCTACCAATCTCTTCGATTCTGTTAATACTAAGTTTCACCAACTCTCTTCAACTGTCAAAAAATCAAAACAAAAACCCAATAACAAAAAACAAACATTCATCTTTTTTTACACAAGTTGTTTATTAATAAGGGCCTCACCAGCTCCCTTATGCCGCGTGAGAAGAGAGGCTTTGGAACCTCTTTAAATAACGCCTTGGAGCACTCATAGGTTAAAAGAGACTGAGATTGAAGGGATCTCAGGCGTTTGGGGTACGATCAATGGAGAAATGCTAGGTACCCCTTAGAAGCTTTCTTCTAACGTGTAATTGTCTGACCAGCTCCCTGTGACCGCTACTTAGTGAATAAAGGCTCAACTGCTCTTTGGTGAGAGATTTTGTGCCTTGCTGGTTGCCAGATCAGCTAAAGATCTCGGATGAAGTCGTGGGCACTTAGCTTCACTATTTGCCTTAAGTCTGGCCGTTTTTAGTTGATTAGTAGGGCTTAGTAGGAAGACAGTTACACCTCAAACACCCCTGTCAAAAAATCAGAGAACCAGTTAACTGGGGCTCTCTTGCTGCTCAGTTGGGAGCTGCGGCACGATTGGGGACGTCCGCCCCAGGAGAGACCTTAGGGTTGTTGTGCTTGGTCAAAGGGTTTCTGTTCACCAAACGACCGAAAACCTCCTGGAAATAGGCGGATGTGATTAGTGCGAGAGAAAATCACAACCAAAAAACCCTTTTTCAATGCGTATGGTCCGAGAGTTTTGTAAGATGGCGAAGAAGAATGGTCCTCCGTTTCGAAAGCTAACCTACAAAATATGCAAAGTCTACATATGGAGTGAAGACTTCGGGGGCAGGAGTTGCAAGGAGCTCACAGATGCCGTCAGTGTCTGTGACTTCTGCGAACTCGAGAAACACCTGGGTGAGAGCATCGATCAACTGAGGGAGGAGAACTCCCTCCTTAAAAGGGAAGTTCAACTCTTAAAAACAGAGAGATGCAGATGCTCAGGCGAGAAGGCTCCCGACGTCCACAGCCGATTTCTACCGCTGAAGGGCTTCCTCAACGAGCCAAAAAAAAGAAAAGAAAGAAGAAAGAAGAGAAAGTAGAAATAGAAGAAAAGAAAGTAGAAAGAGAAGAAGAGAAAGTAGAAAGAGAAGAAAAGAAAGTGGAAACAGAGGACGAGAAACGTGAAACAGAAGAAGAGATAACAAAGGAAGACAAGAAGAAGAAGAAGAAGAAGAGGAAGAAGAAGAAGAAGAAAAAAATTCAGAGATACAAGAGGAAAGCGGGAAGTCGCTTCCGAAAGAAAAGACTAAGTCGTCTGCAGACAAATGTGCAAGTCACCCTTATTGGTGATTCTCAAGCACGGGGTCTGAAGCCCCTGCTAGCGGCCCGCCTTCGCACTAGTGTGAAGGTAAGCTGCCTGCAAGGATGTGGTAACCACCACATCAGAGTAGAGGCTGAGAAATCACAGATTTCTGAGAGCTCAGTCGTTGCTCTAATGGTCAATGGAAACGACCTCTACCTTAGAGGAGGTAGGGTAGGCCCTACAGATAAAAACCGCCACACGATCATGGGTGCCGTGGACGACTGTGGGCTGAAAACTCGCAAGCGTGTTGTAGTCGGGATGCTCCCGAGGAGAGGTCCAACACGGACCGCTCACTCGATGAACGTCTCTTTAAACACGTGCCTGGCAAATTTGTGTACAGCAGAGGGGGTCTTTTTTGTTGACCCGTACGGCACCTTTTATGGTAGAAATGATCTCTACCAAAGGGATGGGGTACATCTTCCCTTTAAAAGGAAGGCCTTTCTGTCGAACATCATCCAGGATGTCGCAGAGAGGACCCAAAGGAGTATCCGGCCCAGAGTAAATGCGGACGTTCCCCAGTACGCCCGTGTCACTCCTGGAACGACCTTCTCAGAGGTCGCAAAGAGGGGTGCCTCCTTGCCAACAAATAAGCCGGGAAACAGAAGAGCGTAGGGAGTCCTACAGTCGGGGACTCCCTGAAAGTTCTTCTGTTCAATGCGAGGTCAATCAGGAACAAGTTTCCTGAGCTCCGTGACCTCGTAGCAATGAAAGAACCCGAAATGGTAGCTATAACAGAATCGTGGATAAAAACCTCAAACCGAGACTTTGAAGGCGAATTCACGGTTCCTGGCTACCAACTCTTCCACAAAGATAGGCCAGACAGAGAGGGTGGCGGTGTAATGTTGTATGTCAAGGATACAATTGAATCTACGAACTCCAACATTATATCCGACCACGAGCTCCTAGGCGTTGACCTAGAGATAGGTCCTGTCAGTTACAGGACCCTGCTGCTTTATAGGCCCCCTTCCCAACCCGTTGAGAAGGACAGGGAACTATACCAGCTGCTGGATGAGCTTGTTCAAGGCCGAGTGTGCATCGTTATGGGTGACTTCAACAGCCAAGTTGACTGGGAAACCAGCGCAGCCTGTGGTGAGAGCGCGCTACTCTTGGAGTTCGCCAACAACGAGTTCCTCACTCAATGGGTCAGAGAACCGACGAGAGGAGACAATATCCTCGACTTGGTCTTCACCTCTGAGGATGATATCGTTGAGGATCTCTCTGTAGGTGAAGAGCTCGGTGGCAGTGAACACCAGCTAGTTAGATTTAGCGTCAAGATCCCGAAGATAAGGTCTGTTGCCAGTCAATCAAGGAAACTTGACTTAAGAAGAGCAGACTTTGCAAGCCTTCGTGCCGGACTGACTGGCGCGATGCTAGAAGTGTGGAATAGTTTTAAAACCACATTCATGAGTCTTCAATCGCGTTTCATCCCT
Organism: Ceratothoa steindachneri; assembly: GCA_963969495.1. Classification (NCBI taxonomy): domain Eukaryota; kingdom Metazoa; phylum Arthropoda; class Malacostraca; order Isopoda; family Cymothoidae; genus Ceratothoa; species Ceratothoa steindachneri. The sequence continues at coordinate 128,580,727 of OZ018322.1, read as the reverse complement.
TTGAAATGCCCCCGTCGGTCTTCTTTTAAACCAAAGTGGTTTAATCGAGAAATCGGCCAACTGCTTAGGGAGAAGAGAACTGTGTACCGGCAGTCGAAGATCTCGGGTGACTTTGACGAATACCGGAGGCTAGCCAGGAGAGTGAAGTCCAGCATAAGGGCGGCTAAGCGGTCTGAGGAACTCCGAGTGGCGAGACTCTGTAAAGAGAATCCTAAGGAGTTCTTTGGATATGTAAACAGCCGTAAACCAATCCGTCGAACGATTGGCCCTTTGAGGAATGAGGAGGGGACATTAAAGCATTCAGATGCAGAAAATGCTAACCTCCTCAACGACTACTTCTCTTCAGTGTTTACTGAAGAGTGTGGTCTTATCCCCCAGCCGACGGATTCCTACTCGGGGGAAAAGCTGGAGGATATGGACTTCACCGAAGGAGAAATCAAAAAGAAGATCAGTGACCTAATGACGAATAAGCCACCCGGCCCGGATGGCTTTCTACCTAAAGTGTTGAAAGAAGTGCGCGATCAAGTGTCACGACACCTGAGCGCAATCTTCAACATGTCAATCCGGACCGAATGCATTTCTAGAGACTGGCGTGAGGCGGAAATGACTCCTATCTTCAAGAAAGGAGACCATAGCCAACCGTCAAACTACCGACCTATCAGTCTGACTTCGATAGTCGGTAAACTCATGGAAAGCATGATGGTGGACAAAATGACTTCGCATTTAGAGTCAAACCTGCTACTGAGGAGTTCCCAGCACGGCTTCCGAAGGCAACGGTCATGCCTGACGAACCTTGTGGTATTCTTCCACCTCGTTTTCAGTGAGCACGATCGGGACAAGGCGGTGGATGCGGTGTACTTAGACTTTCAGAAAGCCTTTAATAAGGTATCACACCGCCGCCTTCTCCGGAAAGTGCGAGGGCTCGGCATAGACGGAAAAGTAGCCGGCTTGATCGAGAACTGGCTAAGTTGCAGACGGCAACGGGTGGTGGTGAATGGTCAGGCTTCTGCGTGGGTGCTCGTTTCTAGCGGTGTGCCTCAAGGTTCTGTCCTGGGACCACTACTATTCATCATCTACGTCAATGACATGGACGGTGACATGGTTGCCAAGATTTTCAAATTTGCCGACGATATCAAGCTTGGTATGAACGTTGCAAAGGATGGAAATACTGCCCGCTTGCAGGAAGATCTTCGGAGGATTGGGGAGTGGTCTGATACGTGGCAAATGCCTTTCAACGTAAACAAAAGCAAAGTGATACATATCGGCCACAGAAACCCCCAATCTCAGTATATCCTTAAGGGCACTGCTCTTGAATCGAGTGACACTGAGAAGGACTTGTGTGTAACTATCACGAGTGACCTCAAGTTCTCTAAACAGTGTATTGAGGTGGAGAAGAAAGCCCAAAAGAAGGTAGGCTACATAAAGCGCCAGTTTGGATACCGTAACAGGGAGATAGTACTTTGTCTGTACAACTCCCTCGTTCGGCCGCACCTGGAGTATGCCTTACAATTTTGGAGTCCTTAATTTAGAAAGGACATCGCGTGATTGGAACGCGTGCAAGCCAGGACAACCAAACTGATTCCCCTTTATCAGACATAAAAGTCATGAAGATAGATTAAGGGAATTAGATATCTTCTTGCTGCAGACCCGGAGACTACGTGGTCAGCTTATCAAAGTGTTAAAAATACTTCGAGGTTCGACAGACTTGACTACGGGGATATTTTCCAGCTCAGCGAGGGGAGAACAAGAAATCACGGCTTTAAACTTGAACTGAAGCGATACCACCGTGATCTATGTGGGAAATTCTTCACTTACAGTATCTGCAGTAGTTGGAACGCACTTCCAACGGAAGTTGTCAACAGTGAATCTGTTGACAAGTTCAAGTTAAGACTAGATAAAGTCTTGCGAAACCGCCGTTAAAATCCTCGCGAGTGATCTTCGAGGTTGCCAACGGACACCCTCGAAGATTGCGCCAAAAGTACCCTCCTTGTATGGACCGTAAGGTCTTCTAAGGTACTTATTTTCCTTGTAGCTCCTGCCGTCTCTCTTTCTTTCATCCTACCTTCTCCCTAAGCTACCCGTCCTCCTTTTCCTCTCTCTACCCCGATCCATTCCCATCCTGTCCCTTGCCCATCCCCTTTTCCTTCAACCTTTCTCTTTTTCCCTTGCCCTTTCACTATCACTCCCCATCCCTCCGTCCCCCTCCCTCTCTCACTACCTCATCTCTCTATCCCCCTCAGTTGTTTTTTTGCTCTTTCTCTCTCTCTCTCTCTCTCTCTCTCTCTCTCTCTCTCTCTCTCTCCTTCTCTATCTCTCTTTCTTCCTTCCAATCTCTCTTTCTCTCTCTGTACCTTCACCCAATATCATCCACTCCCTACCCTTTCCTCTCCTCCCTCTCTTCCCTAACTTACATTAACCTAACAAAATAACCTTTATTATCTTATAAATATTTATAACTAATTTTCACCTTTTTCCATGAACCTTAAAAATTGTTTTAAATTTCCACACCACATCTTAACACACACACTTACAAACAATGGAATGCGTACATTTAGTATGTATATCTGACTCGTGTACAATTTCGATCACTTCACCACAGCTTCTTCCAGACTCTTACCACGGCTTCGATTACCATGCCCACAATGACTTCAGCAACCGTGGAGCAGTTTTCAAGACAGGCCCCAATTCCCTCAACTTACATCCCAGCCCCGGTTAATTTGCTACAATATGAGGTTAGTCAACCTCTCGAGTGGCTGCAATTGTGCGACCTAATCATGTCTGCCAGCAACCTCTCAGAGCAAGAAAAGATCGTGCTCATATAACTATCTCTACCAATAAGTATTTTTGGTCTTTATCAGGCCATATTGTTTAATAGTGCGCAGCCGTGTGTGTGGGTGGTGAATTTACAGAGGCCTTCATTCCCGAACATGGGAGAACGGAGGTAGATAGGTTACGTGAGTTTGGGGTTACTCATGTGATGGGAGACAGGCGCCCCACTCAATTTCTAGACCATTTGAAAGAATTAGTGATGAAACTGTTGGCTTTCATCATACTGGAAATTACTTGGGGTTGTTAGAAGTACTGGCCAAGTTTGATCCTTTTCTGGCGGATCATATAAATACTTATTCAAATCAAGGAATGAGACATAAATCATACCTATCGAAAACAACATCTGGATCACATTATTAGTGAAGTGAAGAAATACAAGTATTTTTCTGTTTCACTGGATTCTACTCCAGATATATCTCATGTGACCAGCTGACTTTGACTGTGCGCTCTGTTTTGCCAGATTGAAAGATTTTTGAAGTTCATGAACATGGAAGGTCATAGTTATGAACAACTCGCTCAAAGTTTATTTGACTTTTTCAAGGAAAATAAAATTAATATAGAAGACTGTTGTGTTCAAAGTTATGACATTGCCAACGATATGAGTTGCAAGTATAGTTGCTTACAATCAAGAACTAAGTGCTGAGTGATTTTGTCCATTAATTTCTTATGCATTGTACATTCACTGAATTTGGACAGAAAATGCGCTACTGGATGTTGCCAAGAAGCATTAATTTTCTTTGAACTTTTAGAAAGCCTTTACATATTTTCTTCTGGTTCTACTTATCCGTAGATCTCCTTTCTGTTGCATTGTGAACAGACTATCAGATACCACGTAGTCAGCTTGTGCAGATGCAACAAAAGCACTTTTACACAGCTTTTCTGCAATATAACAAGTTTTCGATAACATTTCAAATAACAAAACTTAGAAAGTAGTGTGGCGATAACAACCGCGTGGACTACGTTCAACCATGATGAAGGTGGAAACGGGAATAATGGTCTTATTGTAGGATCAAATAGTACAACATTTTTACCTGACCAGTGCTTCTTTTCAATCTTCTGGCAGGGCTTGAACACAGCTTGTACACTCTATGAATCTTTGCATGCATATATTCAAGCTATGCGATCTCCTTTTTCAGACATTTAGCAAAAAGCCAAGGATCTGACTGAGTGTGAAGATTATCAACAACATATTCAAAGAGAATATAAGCGAAATCGTGCGTATTATGATTTCAGTGGTTCCAACACTCTTCATTTGCTTGTTGAATCTCAAACGTCTTCTCAGAATTTTAAAAGCAAACATTTCTTGTCATTATTGATAGCTTCCATTCTACCCTGTTAACATGCCAATAAAGCTCATCAAAAGCTAAATGGTGCATTTAAATTTATCCATCAGGTGCACTCCCTTACAGCTAAATAAATTGGAAAGAGATCATCGAATTTTATCAAATCATAGCCAGAAGATTTGGAAGTCTTGGTGAAAAATTTGTCCGTATACTCAAATGGTCAAAACTGATCTTCTTCTCATATTGCCTCCAAATAAGACCATGTAGAGATAAGGTTGTACCGTTTGATAAGTGACAATTCTTTGGAGTCTTGTTTTCCAAATGTAAAAAATGCTTTGGGCAGCTACTTGTGACCCATTGCTGTAGCGGTCTATACCCCTACAAGTGTAAATATTTATTTCTAACTGTATATATATATATATATATATATATATATATATATATATATATATATATATATATATATATATATATATATATATATATATATAATTCAAGAAGGGTTGGTAACCCTGTCATAAATCATGAGATTGTTACTCCTGCTCTCCCAAGCGTCTTAAAATTAAACATGAGGTTCATTCGTTGTCTTCGCATCGGTGAATCAGGTCTGTAATATTTGAATTGTAATCTTTTAGCTAAATATGTCCCAAAAGAATCCCGAATTAATGCGTGATTCTTTTCTCATTTACAGACCCTCCCAACTCCGTTATAATCTATTTAACAATTACTACTTACAAATTACTTAAAATACAATCTATTTTTTTCCACTATTTAACCAATTTAATTGCAATCAACCAATTACTATCTTTCAATTATCTATTAGCCAATCACTATTTAATATATATTTATCATACTATATAATCTATTTCCGCATTTAACGATTTAACAACATTTACCAATTTATAATATATTTAATATTTAATATGTATCAATTGTAAATCCATTCTCGTTAACTCATGCAAATTTAATTCACACGCGTAATTCAATCCAATCACAACTGTTACTGTATAATTTCACTTTCCAATAATAACTGTTTATTCCATAATATATATTTTTTCTTAACTCTTTGTTATTAATACGTTTTCCTCAACGACGCCCAGATTTAGGCCTAACGAAGTTCGTCTGCAAAAATTTAGATTTCGCGTTATCATTTAACTTCATTTCCTTGAATAACGAAATTTAGGTTTTGATGTTTATTGTGATCAGAGCTATTTAGAATATTGACGCAATAATCACCTAAAACCCTATATTGCCACAAACTGCAGTAGATAACACTCGCTTTCAAGACTGAAAAGGATTAAAAATGAACTAAGGAACACTATTGGACAAAATACATTGAATAATCTTACTATAATCAGCATAGAACATGAACTTTTACGTGAAATATATATTTTCAGTTCATCAAGTTTGCTCATGCTAAATCTAGAAAATTTAACTTTTAAATTGTAGTTTTTCTACTTTAAAATTTTATGATATATGTAATATTATTACTAAAGTGTCAACCATATTTGCCATATTATCTGTCTATATTTAATGAAAAAAAATAATTACCGTCTTTGCAAATAAATAATTTATGATTTAATATTTATGTGTACTTTTTCACGAGCCTCATTATAAAATATGCTTCAGGCCTCACACTAACTTAATCCGCCCCTGCGTACTCTACCTCTTTTGATAATCAGAAATAGAGCGAGAGAAGAAAGCGAGAGATTGGCAAATGTAAAGTAACTTCTGCTACAGCGTTGCTCTGACATGGGTGGATGACGCGTCTGAGGCAACGCTGAAGGGTCACCGAGAGAAGGATGTACCCACTTCCATAGCTTTCTGCAAGAGTTTCATGAGCTTACCCTCTTCCTTCCAAGAATAGGCCTGTGAAACACAATGTGGTCGACTGGATTGAGACGACATGAACTGAAGACTTGTTTTCGCTCGTCCTAGACGTCTAGTCCCAGATAGACTTTTGGTCATGAAAAAGGCATTCGGGTATATGTTAGATGCCGGCATAGCTCGCCAGTCTATTCACCTTGGACCTCTCCACCCACATCGTCCTGAAGGTGATGCAATACCTTATTGCAAAAAAATGAATCGCATGCCTCTGAAAACCAAAGTAGAGAATAGTTCCTTCTAGTCTTCGGCAGCATAGTATTTAAGAGTTGTAGGATATGAAAGAATATGTGGTATAAATTAACCATACCACAGAACCGACGAAGTTACTTGAGCGAAAAAGGTCGAGGAAAATCACGAATAACAGCAGCTATGTACAAATACAAGACAAATTCTGCCAGGAGAAACATTGTGTCCGAGAAAAAAAGAGTTGCGAGACACGGAAAGTATAAGTGTTGAGTACGATACCATGCCCTTCGAGATTAGTAAACCACTGACGATGGTGAAATAAATGTTCATCTAAAGATGAGGCTCTCAAGATGTCATCTCTATAGCAAAATAAGAAAGAAGGACCTCATAGAACCTGATATATGAAGCGTTGGAATTTATGACCACTGTTGCGAAGACCACAAGGCATTCGAACCATCTCAAAAGAACCAAAGGGACTCGCGATAGCCGTCCTTTAGATGTTATTAGGATAAAAGGGGATCTGGTTGAAAGCACGAACCAAATCGAAACGAGAACAGATTGAACAACAGAAGAGGGAAGACGTGAAATCCGATAAATACGGTAAAAATATCGATCGGGTTTTCTATGAGCATTTAGACTCATATAATCGCCTACTGCCCTGGACTTGCTATCTGTAGCCTTCAGGACGATGTGGGTGGAGAGGTCCAAGGTGAATAGACTGGCGAGCTATGCCGGCATCTAACATATACCCGAATGCCTTTTTCATGACCAAAAGTCTATCTGGGACTAGACGTCTAGGACGAGCGAAAACAAGTCTTCAGTTCATGTCATCTCAATCCAGTCGACCACATTGTGTTTCACAGGCCTATTCTTGGAAGGAAGAGGGTAAGCTCATGAAACTCTTGCAGAAAGCTATGGAAGTGGGTTTCATCCGAAGATGGACAGAGAGACAGGTCATAACTTTGAGAAGGAAAGTAAAATCCAGAAAAGGTGAGATGTTGTCCGGTAGACAAACTTGCGACGACGAGAATCGCACAAAGGTCATGGCAAAAAGGAAATCAAAGCCCAAAATAGGACAGTCTAGCTCAGCTATGACGAAAGTTCTTTGAGGATAACTTGAAGGTTGCTTCTTTCATGGGTGCTAATGTCAGAATTGTTGGCCGATCGAAAAACTAAGTTCAAAGGATGACAAGCTGTCTCATCTTGAGAGGCTGTAAAGATAGGGCATTGAACACCAGTGTCTACCAGGAATTAAATATTAGAAAGTGGGTCATAAATACAAAAAGGTGAGCAACATGCAGAGTTGAAGTTAAGGCAGAGGTGTTAGACCCATTCACCACTTGCCCTTTTAATTTAAAGTAGATTGAGGTAAAAAGTGATGTAATGAAAGAGAGGAAGAGGATGGTTGAGTGAAAGAGTGATGTGCTGAAATGGAGGAGGAAAAAGATGATGGAATGATATGGAGCATTTGGATTACAATACCGACATCAGTGTTTATAGTGTGCAGCTTTATGTCCGTAGTTGCGCTGGTACCAGCATACATACGATGGTATTTGATAAAGATAAAAGTATGATAGTGGAGTGAAGCATGTGGAAAATTGGCATGGCAGTACGCACCATACGTCGTTATTACCAATTTCCTAGTAATACCAACATATATCAAAGGAGTAAGACTGACAGCTAGGGGTGAGAATTGTAGTGAGAAATAGTATAAAAATTAGTATTCCCTGCCTCACATCTTTTTCTTATATTGTAGTGACCTCGTTGGTTATGTCGTTTGAAGAGCGAACTGAGCCTCAGGTGATACATATGTTGGTCGTGCTTGTGTATGCGCCTGTCCCCTTGTTGCAATTGCAGATTGCAGAGCTGTTGTCGTATCCCCTCGATTATGGTTACAAGTTCTGATAATAGAAGGGCCTCCATCTAGGTTGCATCCTTTGAAACCTGGATTTGGATCTGCGAACTAATATTTGATTTTCGAAATTGAGGTTCAAAATGGGAAGGTCACGTGAATGTAAGTGATCCATAATATTTATATGTTAAAATTCAAATGGGTGAAAAAATTAAGGTGAAAAATATTCATAAATTCATTAAAAAGTAAAAAAAAAATTGTAAATATTTATATTTGAATAAGGCAATATTGAATAAGAGGGAGGCACACGTTTTAGGATACAAAAGTATGTAATATTTCCTATCGTTGTAATAGTGTCCTATGAATAATATTTCGATGGCGGAGAGGGTTTATCACATTTTAAAGAGTCACAAAAATACTATTGTTCAACCCAATTCTGTACAAAAATTCTTTCGCGACGCCATTTTGGACTAATTTACGCTCGCTCGCACATTTCACGATTTGTTTGCGATTCTTTGTCTTTTTTCACCCCAACACAATGTCATTTTCATTATGGAAACCGTGTGTCAAGGGTGTTGTTGAACGTTCGCAATCTAACCCTTTTGTGCGAAGATAAATGAAGTTTATTAATTTCCTTTTTGAACATAGACTGATGTACAAAGAGGTTTCCTGTCCGACGTGCGAAAGTAAAGTTACTATTAATAATTTTATTTTCGTTGTGACAGAAACGTTATTTCCCGAAGTAATAAAAGAAAGTGTCAAAATCAAGGTACAGGTTTAAAAAATAGGTAATGGGGACTTTTTCGAACAGACACACCTCTTCCCAGAGACAATTTTGTGAAATGGTTTGTGTGCAACAAATTGATTTACCTATAACGGTGACAGATACAGGATAAAAATTGCAGGTGAGGGGGAGCTAGCCTAAATTCCTCCTTCTGAGTAGTCCGAGAAAAGGGTATTAATGATTAATAATGGTTATATTACACAGTATTGATAATAAATAACAGCATCTCACACAGAAGTGAACACTAACTCTCTCAGATCCGAATTTCGTTTCCACACATCAGAAAATTATTATTTGTAGGTTTTAGAAGTCCTCTCCACATGGGCCACATTGTCCTCGTTGGTCACGTCTGACGGGCGTCATCTTCAAGGGACTCACGACCATGGTGGAACTCCCTATAAGGGGCGGTGTCGGTGTACACTGAAACCATGCGTTCATGGATCTCTTTTTGCATTCTTGCCTTCCTTGGTAAAAAAAAATGATCAGTGCGCGGTGCTCAACCTTCTCCATTGTTAAAATTTTGTGACTGACGATCTGCGATCAGCTACTGCTTCTTAAATAGACGAGGCAGGAGCGTGCGGCTGCAGCTCCTGACTTGTCATAACTTGTCCTAACACCCCCCAAAACAGCCATCCCCCTTCCTCTGTTTTGCCCTACCGATTCGCAAAACTTATTGACCGTCCCTTGTATAAGGTTATGAGTAGCAGATTAACACAAAAAATCGTCAACAAATCGTGTATCATGAATGTTTGTATATTTTTAGCAACGATGCATAAAGGTTGCGGATAGTATGTTATCTAAACATATTGTGTTTTGGTAATTCTACAGATTAACGACGAAAAAAATCGGCAACAGATCGTGTTCCCAACATCCTTATATAACCTACTAATCCTAACATTAAAAACAAACGCTTGAGCGTAACTCAAGCTCTATCATGGCATTTCAAGATGGCATTCTGGAAGAACTCTTGCGTTGCAGAATCTGGACAAAAAATTGTCTTTTTGACTTTATAAGGTGTGATAGACCCTCTCTGCCATCGAAATATTACTCTTATGGGACCAATACAACTATACGAAGTATTGCAGTATTTATTAGCCTAAAACACGTGTTCCACTCTTATTAAATATTACTAATACCTATTTAGTTTGATGAATGGCGACTAGAGTAATAAATGTTCCAAGTAAAATCTTTAAATATAGAGATGCAGTAATTATTGAAGGATGAACAGCATGAAAGAAAATTCGAACAAGATTATGAAGTTAGTGTTGAGGAATTAAAGAACGATTTAAAAAAGAAAACAGAGCTCTAATTTCAAGGGTAACTAATTCAATTCGATACGTTTCTTCAAAATGGAAGTTGGAAGAAAATGTAGGAAAATGAGTTTAAATATTCATACATTACGAAATTTAATGATATATATATATATATATATATATATATATATATATATATATATATATATATATATATATATATATATATATATATTGAAGATTAATAATGGTTATCTTACTCAGCATTGGTAATTAATAATCGTGACCATTAACTCTATCAGACCGATTTTTTTTCACACATCAGAAAATTATGAATTTTAGTTTTTGGACGTCAGCTGAGGTATAATATTGAATTTAATAATTATTTTTGAGATTGACCTGTCTTTTATTCTATTATCAATCATATAAGGTACATTCGATTGCAACGGTTAAAGAAACTTATATATATATATATATATATATATATATATATATATATATATATATATATATATATATATATATATATATATATATATATATATATTCTATATTATTACATAACACTTTCTGAATAGCAGAATACAAATATGGCTTAAAAAATGTAAGCATAAAAGGTTTCAAATTGAGGAGGGGGGGGAGGGCTTCAGCCTGTCCCCCTCTGGATCTGCGCCAGATATAAAATAATTTTGAATAAGTGTTGCGCACCCGTTTTAGAATACTAGAACCTGTAATACATCATAGAATTATTGAAATGCTGCTCTAAGAGTAATATTCCGATGACGGAGAAGGTCTATTACCCTTTATAAAGTCACAAACCATCAATATTTCAAACAGATTCCTCAACTGAATAATTTTTCTACGACGCCATCTTGAATTGTCATGAACGCCTAATTTACGATCGCGCGTTTGTTTTTAATATTAATTTTTATTTTCTACGCGTTTGATGGTACCAGAGCCTGTAATATTATTCGCATGCTTTTAATAGTGTCATATGAGTAATATTCCGATAGAGGAGAGGGTCTCTCACACGTTATAAAGTCCCAAATAGACAATATTTCAACCCAATGGTAAAACACTATAATTTGCCAATGACCCTACCTTGAAATGTTAACATTCGAGCGCGCGTTTCACTATTTGTTCAAGAGTCGGACTCAAGATTCAAAATATCATAAAGTTGGAATGTGTAGAGAAGGATAACATAACATAACATAATTTCACAAGTGACAAATGCCACAAGGGCCTATCAAAGGTCATCCGCATCTGTCAAAACCCACCCACAAAATGCATCCATAGGATTTTGTTAGATCATGCATCTACAATATACAATTTAAACAATCCATAGGATTGTGTCCGATCATGCATCTACAATATACAATTTAAACCATACACAGGAATGTGTCAACATGAAGGTGATGTGAGGATGATAATGATTTGTGCCAGGTTGCCTCGCTAACGCTTTCTTTTTTGTTATTTTTATTTTGCTTTCTGATGCGATGTGTGTTATGATTTATTAGCATTCGAGCCTTTATTTTTATTTGCTCAATTTAGCATCTTTTTTTTCTTTTTATTCTATTAATATATTTTTCTTATATTCTACATCGGGTTTTACATTTGATTGTCTAGTACAGAGGTTCCCAAACTTTTCCAATACATGACCCCTTTCAGTAGTACAAAACCTACCATGACTCTCACCTCTATAAGCCTTCTGAAAGTGTACTAATTTCCAATAGCTCAGATACATTTTAAAGATTAATCAAAGCATAGAGAGAGCAATAACAACAAACAAAAAAAATGTGTATTAATGTTTATTAACAAGGATTGATTTAATCATGTATTTTAATGAGAAGGATGTACTTGCTTTTTTGATACAAGCAAATCAATACGCGGGTCTGTGTGGTTCAGGGCACATCGCATGTCTGCTTCAGCATCCAATCTGTTTCTGACCTTTGATTTCATTATCAGGAGAGTTGAGAAACCACTTTCACAGAGGTAAATCGATGACAAAGGAATGAGAACCTTCAGGGCGAATTCGCTAGTTTTGGAGAAAGCGGAAAGCATATTTGCCCAGCAATTAGAGCTGATGAACTGTTGTTGTTCCTGAAATTCCTCTTTGGCTGCGGTGTTGTTGATGAACTCCAAGAATTCCTCTTGTATGTCATCAGGAAAATCGTCCACAGTGCATCGGAAAGGATTGCGGGCAAGTTTCAGCTGTACATTCCCATTTGCATCAATCTCATGAAAATAGTGTCCGAACTCTTCTTGGAGGCTTTACAAGTGTTCCTTGATCTCTTGTTGCAGCTCCTCTGCAAGTGGTTCTTCACCAACGACCTCAGTCAGACGTTGGAAGGGAGCTACATTTTCCCTCTCGACTTTCCTCTCCCAAAAAGCTAGCTTGCTCAGGAACGCCTTGATGGGATCGGTGTGCATTATGATGGTGGTATCTGGGCCATGTAGTTGCCGGTTGAGTCCATTCAAAGTTTCGAACATATCTGCCAAGTAGGCAAGACTACACTTAAATGGCTCTCGAATGTCAAAGAAGGAAGAGAGTCTCATTTTCTCAATCACCTGAAGTTTGATGTCCTGGGACATGTCATCGACGCACTGCTTAACTGTGTTGTTAGAGAGACCCTCCATGACCCCCAGAAAAAGGCTAATGACCCTTTTGGGGTCATGAGCCTTTTTCTGGGGGTCATGGTGGGTTTGGGAACCACTGGTCTAGTAGGTAGTCAATTTCGGGTTGTCTTCTTTAGATTCTACATCGGGTTTCTCATTTGATTTTCTAGTAGGTAGTCAATTTCGGTTTGTCTTCTTTAGGTGTAGTTATATATTTTGGTAATCTGAACTTCGTTCTATAAATGTCTTTATTTATCTATCGGAATGATGTCCGTTAATGTTATATTTAAACTTCCGTCGAATCTCCGTTTTTATCGAGTCCGGTGGATCACGTTATCTGGCACGGTGAGTCGGTTTATTTCGTTTTGCGATGTTATATTTTTTATATTTTTCCATAGCTTTTTTGCACGGTTTTGTAAGACTATGTTTATAAGTTTTATTTCAGTTATTCTGTGGAATACTTCTGACAGGGTATAATCCTGTATTCTTGAATTCGGGATAAATCTTGTCGCCTGGTTTTGTACTGGTTGGATTCTTTTTATCTGAGTTGCTTAGCGTATTTAGCGGTATGGTCGGGGACAGAAGTTTTGGGCTGACTAAGGCCAAATATAGTTTTCTTTTATTTTTGGTGGAGAGGTTACTAAATCGGTACAGCGCTGACAAGGTTATTTTTGCTTCGGTGATTTTTTTGTGATAGATGATAGGTATACCCAGTTGACGTCAATTTTAGACCGAGGACACGTCCTTCTGTGGAGTATGGGTATGCCTCTCCATCTACTCGCACAGCAGCTGTTTTTCTTCTGTTTTGGGGTATAGTATATGGTTATTCATGTGATTTATTTTCTGTTAATAAATCAGCCTAAATAGCGTTTCGAAAACCATAACCATAAATTTGTTTGATCGAAGTTGTCGGATGATAGAAGTTTTAGGCCTAAGACAACAGCGAAATAAATTTTGAAATAATGAACTGGGTTTTAAAAAAAACAATTAAACAAATATAAATATATTCATAGAATCAACGAATGTACAATGAGATAAGTAGATTAGGTATACAATGTAAGATATTTTAACATATGATTTTCAGTAACAAGATGCGAAGAGAATTGAAGTATGTGAAATAAATATGAAATAATATGGTGAATAATATAGTGAAATAATAATATAGTGACTATGATGGACTGTGAATTAGGGGCTGCAATATGAGAAGTAAATATAATTAGGACCTACTCTCGCATGGTCGTTTGCAAAGAATTTGAAAGTGGAATTAACTAAGTATGATTTGTTTGGAGGTAAATGACTAATTGGAGAAGGAATGATTACCGACCTTTATACGGAGAAAGTTGCGCGTCGACTGGGGAAGAATAGTGTGCTATTTGGTCGAGCTGAAAGCGTGTGTTTGTTTGTTGTGTGTGAATTTTTAAGAGATGTTTGGAACAGTATTACGTTAAATGAATTGACAAGTAAAATAAAGAAAATAATTAATTATTAAGTTGTACATAAAATGATTTAATTTACAAAAGTTAAGTAAAATAATTGAAAGATTAAATTGACAAAGTTAAAGTATTGCATAATATGAATTTTACATAATAATTGATGTATATATATATATATATATATATATATATATATATATATATATATTTAAGTTTCCCAGCAGGTTTTTATTATAGGAATGCCCAGAGGCATTGCTATATGGGTATAAGCTTGAACTTGTCATTGTTGGTTTTTATTTTGTTCTTTTTCTCGTAGTCGTTTAGGTTTTTTACCTCCCTTGCTGTTCTTCGAGCAACAACTTTGGGATTCTGCCTAATTGGATGTACATCGCGCATTTGTCGGTTGGGTGTGGAAGGTCCCTCGTATATACGGTATATAACGGGGAGAGGCATTCTCTCTGGGGAACACCTGCTTTTAAGGCAAATGGGACACCCGTTCGGCCGTTTATATAGAGTGCGGCCTTTCGTTCGTCCAGGTAGTTGCATAACGTTTTGCATAGGTTTATTTCCAAATCAAGGTTGTAGATTTTGGCTTTTAAACAGGTTAACCAAACCTTCCCGAAGGCTTTAGCAATATCGCGGAGTGTTAGATCTACTCTGTTGCCTCGCACTGTTTCCGTAGCGATTTACTCTGTTATGATAGCAAGCGCGGTGTCCGTTCCTCGCTTGCTCCTTAACCTGTGCTGTTGTCGGTTGTAAAGGTTGTTATGAGTGAGGTGTTTGATTAATCTTTTATTTAGGAGCTTTTCAAAGAGTTTGCCTTGAAACTCCAATAGCAAGATCGGGCTATAGCCTTAAACTTGATTTTTCGGTTTGCCCGATTTCGGTAGGGAGAGCATCTCCACCGTTTTAAATGTTTGGAGAAAGTACCCAATATTAGGGCTAGCATTGAAGATCTTCACTACCGACTCATGTATGTTTTCCGGAGCATTAATTAGTCGTGCCATCGTTATGCCACTTTGACCTGGTGCTTTTTGCTTGAACGATTTTATCGCTGATAAGTATTCAACCATTGTAAAGGGCCTGCCTTCCCCTAGGGGGGCTGTCTCTTTCTTCATCGACGCGTCTGAGTGGTATTAGACGTTCTTGTTGCACTACTAAAGTTCGTAAGATATCTTCCTCGTGATTCATGTCATAATCTTGGTTTTCTTCAGTTGATATAGAAAATGTTTATTTCCAGTGCCTTTAGAAGTGCTCTTGGAGTTCTTCTTGCTGTTGCACTTCCTGGCCTTGTATTTTCAGTTTTATTCTCTCAACTGGTTGTGATTCTCGTAGTTTCCTGTACTCTCTCCAGAATTTCCTCGGATCACTTTCTATATCCATTTTGCTTATTATCTTGTTCCATATTTGATTTAAGTTTTCCTTAATGAGTATACCTATTTTCATTCTAATTACAGTTAATCTTCGCTATCTTTCTGTAGCAAAATAAGGTCGAAGAGCGACCACGTGCCCTTCTGTACCCACGTGGTCCTGAGATCACCGTATGGAGCTTTGAAAGCACGACTGAACCAGGTTAAGGGTGCAGCCTACGCCGTTATCACACCCCAGCTGTATTTGCTTATGGACCGATTTCAATGTCTCCCATGGCCGCCTTTCAGCCAACCTTCCTGCCTTCCATCATAAGATCGAAGTTTGTTGAACATTCCACGCCAATGTTATCACAATTAGCCCCCCCCCCATCCCTCCGAAGGAGTTACCGACTTTTCCCCCAAATCGCAAATGTGTGTTGAGGCGAGCGCCAAGCCACCAAAAGCCATATCACCGGGCGTCTATATAATCATTCGACTCAGTTTAGTGAGTAAAACTAATAGACTTCCCGCCTACCACCGCGAGTTGAAGGACGATCGCTCCCCCCCCGCGATCGGAGACATCGACGATTTCGATTCGAGAATGAAGGCGAATTCGACATCCGTGAACTCTGCCATAGTCAATCAGCGAGTATCTTACGAGGATCAACATCTCTGAAAGCCATCTACGAGTCCTCCCTCATCTGAAGCGAGAGGTAACCCGACTTTCACCTTCGCAGTCATCGTATCCCAACTAGCCCCCAGAATCTGGCTTACCCAATCGATCCATTCTTTGTGTGTGCGCCCTGGTTTAAAACCCTCCTTTAAATGACCGACCTGAATCTGACCTCCTTAATCCTCTAATTAACCCACCTGTATATCTCGTAGATATTTAACTCCGTCTGTGTAACCATTCCCTTTAAACCCAATATTTGTGTATATTTAAATAATATTTTGTTGCTATTAAAGAAATATTTTCGTCATTGTCTTTCTTTTGCAATCCTAACGCATACCAGAGACCTGTTAATTTTTCGCCAACTTACACTCTGAAATATTTGTTTTACAAAGGACCCCACAAACTTAATAATAAACCATCCCCACTGGACTCATAACAATTTCCCCATTCACTAATGGTCTTCAACCAACTTCGGCCTAAAGCCCCAAAAGTACCTACGTATATATATATATATATATATATATATATATATATAGAGAGAGAGAGAGAGAGAGAGAGAGAGAGAGAGATAGAAAGTCTGGCCATTCTACGACACTTTCCATTGTATTACCTAACTCTCTAATTTCTTTTATCAGATTATGAAATTCTTCCATTTTTTCTTCTATCTCTTGATTCCATCTAGGTGCCGGTAGGTTTCTGTAGTCTATTGTTGGGGTGTATACCTTGTCCGCTTCGCTGATTTTTTTAGTAATTAATTTTAGTTGGTTTTCTATTTCAGCAGTTTCCTGGTTGTTTACAGCAATGGTTCCCAACCGATTTTGGCTTATGGCCCCCTTAGGAACCTTATTTTTTCCTGTGACCCATAATCATTATTTTCAGTAGGTAATATGCAGTTTAACTCTACTTTAAAGGATAAAAGATATAAAAACAGTTATTTGTATTCAGGCATAATTATATTTGTCACATATATAGGACTATAAACATAGTAAAGATTAAACAGTGGTTAACAAAAATGTAATTCTCTTTTTAAATAAATAATTATTCTTACATAAAATATAATCCTTTAGGAAAATTAAATAAATATATCATCAACTCTTTATTCATTCAACGCGATCCTTGTGTTTCATGCAGTTTCGCAAGTTTTTCAATATCAGGGTCTATAGTTGTTAGAGACAGACGAAGATCACCTCTTCTTACTATCTATAAGCGGCTGCGAGTTTTTGATAGGAGGTGTGACACTTTACTAAAACCCGACTCAACCAGATAAGAAGTAGGAAAAGCAATAAAATATAATTTTACTTCGTCCCAAAGCAAACGGTATTTCATAGCAATTTCATGACTTTTACATAAGTTCCTGACACCATGCTTAAATCTAGCCAGAAAAGTTTGATCACTCTGTAATTCAATGAAGCTTTCTTGTAATCTAATATCAACATCAGCTGCATTAATTCCAAATGGGTTTACCAGCCAAGCTGGAATGTCCAGTTGTAGAAGATCTTTGAACCTAGCTTCCATATCACTATGCAATTTCTCCAAATGATCAATGTATACTAAAATATCATCTTCTTTCAAGAGACTCTCAATAGGACGGAGGGTTGGAAACTGTATCAACTCTTTTCGCCCCATGTTTGTCTTGAACAGCCTAATTTTCCCCATAAATGCACAAATAGACTCTTTGCAAGTTAAAATATTTGCATTTTTACCTTGTAGCTGTTTGTTCAAGATATTTTAGTTTTTCTATAAGGTAGAGTATGCCACATTTGGCAGCACGTATTCTTACTCCGAGCTGCTTACCATACAGAAATAACACAATACTATCCCAAAGTGCAATGAAGCGATTCAGACAATTGCCCTTGGAAAGCCGTCGCAACTCTGTATGCAAAAGTAGGCGCTCAAACTCTTCTTCATTGGTAGTACAGAGTTGTCGGAAAAGACGCTCTTGAAGTGGATTTGACTTGATAAGGTTGACTGTCTTGATTACACTATCAAGTGAATCTTTCAGACGTCCTCCTAGGTTTTTTGCAATCAGATGTTGACGGTGGACAACACAGTGTATGCGAAAACTTTAGGTACAGCCTCTTTTAAATGCGCAATAAATCCCCTATATCTACCTACTATAGCAGCGGCGCCATCAGTTGCACAAGCCATAATATTCCCAAGTGGAATATAATTTTCTTTGAAATATGTAACTACTTCTTTGAAAATTGTTTCACCTTTAGTATCTGTCACAAGGCTGCGACAAAAAAAGCATTTCTTCTCTGAGTTGATCTTTATCCAAAAACCTAACATACGCCATGAGAAGGGCTTCGTTATCACGTAATAATGTTTCATCAATTTGTAATGCAAAGATCTTTATGTACTTGTAAATGTTTAACGAGTTTTTCCTCTACATCTTTTGCCATTTCGTCAATAGGTCTTGATACTGTATTGTTGCTCAGCGGAATGACTTCAGTGATTTGGGGGGAATTTTGTTGCATGGCAGTTGAAATAACCACAGATACTGAAGGCAAAATCAATGCTTCGCCAATAGTATGAGGTTTTGCCGATTTCGCTATTAGCTTGGAAATCTCAAGATGCAAATAAACTTTTGTCTAGTTTTGCCGCTGTTTGCTAAATATATATTTACTAGTGCTCTTTTCTTGGAAATCATCCCGCAGCTTTTTAAAGTAATCTAATGTTTTGTCTTTTTTGTCCTTGTGCTTATTTTCCCAATGTATTTTAAGCTTACTTGGTCGCATACTATCATTAGAAAGTGTAGCCATACATAAAAGACACAATGGCTTGTGTTATATTGTTTGGTGAATGTATAAAACCATAAGCTAAATATTCATTGGAGTATTGTCGACATTTTTTCTTCGTCGCAGTAGCCATGGGTAATCTGTGCAGAAGAAATTTAATATATTAATGATATATATTACATTTTAGAGCCGAAGCTCACTGCAACAGAATGAAAGGCGCTTATCTCAGCGGCGAAAAAGGAAGAGTATTTCTGAGAAAAGACCCAGAAACAACCTCCATTTCCTGTGCAGAACACTGAGTCTGTGCCCAACACCAACTCCTATTACATTCGGCCACGCAAATTTCAGACATCTCCAATAAATAGAAACGCTTATAAAATAGATGCATTGAAAATTTTGTTTTCCTTTTTTGTGGCAAAAAAAAAGAATCGAAAAACAATGCAACTATTTTATGAGCGTTTTTATTAATTGGACATATCCGAAATTTCCATTGCTGATTGTACATCCTGGTACTCTGTACCTGTACCTAAATACAAAGCAGCAGAAATGTACTCCCTAAGGTGGGTAGATCTGCATTAATTTTAGTAATATATTATATATACATATATATTACTCAAATTAACGCAGATACAAAACGATGAGTACAATCATCAAAATCTAAGATTAAATGCTAATCTCGTAAATAAGCCCTAAGTGAAACCGAAATGAAAAAGAAAATGATTTGGTGTAGGCCTAGCATTATTGTGCTTGTGGCAATCTATTATAATTTAAATAACTCTTAAAATTACTAAAACTTCGCAGTATTAGGGTAAACAAATAAAAGCTACTTACATACCATAACGCCGAACCACTTGATAAACAGACTGTAAGGATTTAAAGTTCCACCTGAAGTATTTTCATCAAGCCAACAACGGTGCCAGGCGCATAACGATCAAGCGCACAATGGAGTGCGCCGCAGAATAGGCCTGTAAGGTGCAAAATATTTGTTTACAGATTAATGTAAATCCTATTATGCTAATAAAATATTTTAAAAATGGGAAAATATATGTATTAATATTTTAAAATATGTAATTCAGCTGCATAAATTAAAATTAGGTACTGCCCTAACTATAATTCAGGTTTCAATAGGTTGAGTCCTGTGGCCCCCTTCATGGATCTGTGGCCCCTCTAAAGTTTGAAATTTTCCTGTGGCCCCCTTCAGATGTGCCATGGCCCCCGGTGTGGAAACCCTGGTTTAGAGGACCAGTTTCCGTTGTGCTTAGGTATTGTTTATATCCGTTCCAGATTGTTTTGCTGGAGGCGTTTCTGCTTGGAATTTTGATTTGGATGGGTGAAGTTGAGATGGTAGTAATCATACTTAGATAATTGGAGGGAGTTGCGGGTCCTGGTTTTGTATGGTGATTTAGGTTGAAATTTTGGTTCATAAGTACAATGTCTGGAGTTGTTGAGTCTTGGGCTGTTAAGTAAGTCGGAATGTCTGGTCCTTCTCTGCTTAACAGGTTCATTTGTATCAACATTTGAAAGGTTTTTCCTGCTCCGTTTAGTTGGCTTGTGTAGCCTGCCTCTCCGCATCTTGCATCGAGGTCTCCTGTTAATATGGTTGAGGCCTGTCGACAAAAGAGTTTGAGGAAATTTGGAGTTGGTAAAAACAAGCGTCTTGGGGTTGATATGCCCCAGCTATGACCAGATCTCTTGTAGACATTTTTATTTTTAGAGCTAGATACGATTCTTCTAAGTCGTTTACCTCTGTAAAATGGATTCCGATTTTGACGCCAATTGCTACACCATCGTATCTTATTTGGGTGTAGTTCGTGGTAATAAATTTTTAACTTGGAATTCTTATGGTCTCAATCTCTGTGTTAATTCCATGTTTGGTTAGAATAATTATGTCTAGGTCTTCTTTTCTTATTATGTTTGAATATGATAATCTTTTACCTTGTCAGCCATTTACGTTTAGTGTGAATATTTTACTTTTTCGTTGGTACGTATCCATGTTTAATTATTTGTTGTGGTCTCTTTCTGTCTTCGTTTTTTTTTGGGGGGGGGGGCGGACTGGGGAACGAGTGCGTCTATTACATTTTTTCTTGAATTCGCCGTTTGAGATGTTTTGACATGATTCTGGGGTGATATGTATCATGCCTTACTTTAAAGCATTGTAAACCTCAGTCTCTTTGGCGCCTGCCTCATCTTCCCATATGTATTTTTCCTCAATCTAGTCCATCCACGATTTCTTTTTATTTAATTTTCTTAGGTATTGGGTTGGCGTGAGGACCGTATTTTTTTATGTTAAAATCTTGGGTATTC
The DNA here is from genome assembly GCA_963969495.1 of Ceratothoa steindachneri. Taxonomy (NCBI): domain Eukaryota; kingdom Metazoa; phylum Arthropoda; class Malacostraca; order Isopoda; family Cymothoidae; genus Ceratothoa; species Ceratothoa steindachneri. Next base: position 128,559,540 of record OZ018322.1, on the reverse strand, counting down.
ACTTTTGGTTTTTGCTTCTGTTTAGTGCTTTCAGCGTTCGTCTTCGGGGTTTCTTCATCGGTGGATTCTTCTTTAGAATCGGTATCTATTTCAGCTCCGTCTTCTTCTAGGTTCATATTTTTCGGAGTCTCTTCTTGGGTCATGTTTATTTTGTACAGTTCCCTCGAAAGGGGGTTCTCCGGAAACTACATTTTTTTAGCCCGTTGGTTTCCAGCATGGTGTTAAGTTCGTTTGCGTATGAGCCTGGTTTCGCCATGTTTACGAAGTGGGTGTGCATTATGCAGATAATTAAATCTGGCCTCATATTTCCCTCTATGTTCACCGTTGTGGTCTGTGTGGCTGGTGTTGCGGTGTTTCCACTTGCAGTTGTTGCAGCGTAGGAAGTAGTTTTTCTTCTTTCTTTTTCTGTGCTTACTCGTACTTCGATTTTTTTTTCTTTCGTATGAGCTGCTTCTTTATTGGGCAAGATATAGCCAGTGTTCTGTGGGCATTTCCACAGTTTAAGCAGTTCTTTACCGTGCTCCTGCATTGGTCCACCTGTGTTCTTGGCTTGCGCATTCGGAGCATGCATTCCCTTTGTAATTGTAGTCTTTCGTCGTATGTTTGTCAAGGGCGTAACATGTGAAGCACACTTGCACGGAGACAAATATCTCCCTCTCGATTTGATCGGGTGAGATTTTAGTATAGAAGGCAAGCAGTCCCTGTTCCGAGGCTTTTTTGGCCATTTCTGTATCTAAATACTACTTTGAAGACATGGCTTTGCTCTTCATTTTGATTTTGCATTTCGAGTATCTCTTCGATCTTTGCCCAATCCTGTTCTTTTTCAAGTTCTTCCTTGATTTGTTTTGGACTGTGCTCACCGACCCAGGGGTTGAGTCGTCTGCAAATCACAGATCTTTTTGTGTGTTCGTTGGGGGAGGTCCGAGGTGCGAGTCCGATCTTTTCCAGTTTCTTTGCTGCATTTCCGCTCAGAAGGAGATCGAGGTCCTTTTCTGTTTCGCAAAGCGCCACATAACCGTTGCGTTGTTCTTTTAGTCTAACGAGTATGACCCCAATATCAGGGTAGATAATCCTTAGTGCCAATTCGCGAGGTGGATATCCTGGCAAGGAAGGGTGCGAAGGGAAACCTTCTTCGCTCCTTCACGGTCGTCCATTGTGGCTCGTTAGAGCCTCCTTCTTCCTTGTGTTTTTCTTCTTTGTACCTATTGATTTGCCTCGACTAAAAGTATTTGAAATTTTTGAAATGGAAAATGAGAATGATCCCTCCGTCCCCACAATCCTTAGCGTAGTCGATATATCTGCCTGGATGAATATGATGGATAAATGAGATGATGGACCTGGGGAGGCCCTCCAGAAGGATGACTCATGGCGGACTTAATGATGGGTGGTAATTGAATCAACTACCACCACCCGGGGTGCCTCCTCTTCTGGGGTTTGGGTATCGAGGCTGCTTTCAGCTCACATAGAGACGGTTTTATGTCCCTCTATGATCACTGCCGGTCCATTAGGGATAGAGAGAACTGTTCCCAATGGTTGTAGCTTCGCCTCTTTTCCGAGGTTCCTATGACGGAACGTTCCACAGTGGGTTAGTCCACAAACCTGCTTTCCCAACCGCCTCGAATTATGCCTTGTCTCACGACGGGCATATTTCGAACTAGATTAGGGATGGTAGTACACACGGCTACGCCTTAGAAGGCGAGAGCGGAGGGGGTGATGAGTTTAGGCAGCTATAGAATTAATTATGACCATTTGGTATATAAATTTCTTTTTTAAGTCCCCCGTAAGGGAAAAAGGATGGCGTTAGAGAGAGGTAAATTTCTTCTGTAAAGCTCGACTTGCAATAATGCCCTTGTAATTCTCTAATCTTTGTTTTCTTTCTTTTCCAAAAGGTCAGGCGTTGAAAAGCAAAAGTAGAGTAAGCGGTCTTTCAAGTGCGAGAGTTCAATATCCGTACGTCCGAGCGGTCCGGGAGTATGCAGTCAGTCGGATTAACTTACGCTTGCTCGCGCGTTTATGGTAAATTTCCAAAACATCTCCACGAACTTTGGCCATACACTGTATTTTTCTGAAGTTCTTAGGCTTACCATTGAGTTAGCTTCATATTTATGTGAGCACAGCTACCGCGAAAAGTAAGCAATTTTCGGTGAAATAACCTTTTTGACGAGACAACGACGATCATAAACCGCTAACCTAACCAAATCCAACTAAATCTAACTTAACCTAAGTAACCTAACCAAAGAAAACTTAACCTAACCTAACCTTACATAACTAAACTTAACCTAACCTAACCGTACTTAACCAAACTTAACCTAACCTTACCTAACCGTAACTAACATTTCAAGACGATTTACGTTTAGTTAGGTTAGATTTGTGTTTGATGGTTAGGTTAGGGTAGGTAAGCGATTTATGATCATCGTTGTCTCCATACATCGCTCATTTCTGCAGAAAATTCCTTGCTTTTCGTAGTAGCTGTGCTCACATAAAGGTGAAGCTTACTCGATAATGAATCTAAAAACTTTACAAAATTACATTTTATGGCCAAAAAAAATCGCGGTGAGGATGTTCTAGAAATTTACTTTCAATTTATATATATATATATATATATATATATATATATATATATATATATATATATATATATAAATTATTGTCAAAATTGGGGTAAATGAAGAAATCCCAGGTGATTTTAGGGATGGAATAATCTTGACGATCTACAGGAAAAAGGATGACCGGTCTGTCTGTGGTAATCATAAAGACATCATATTGTTATCAACCGCTGGTAAAATTTCATCTCAAATTTTGGAAACACGTCTAACCCCTTTAGCTGAGAGTGTTCTTCCTGAATCACAGAGAGGCTTCAGGCCGTCTCGCGGCACAACTGACATGATCTTTACCGCTAAACATCTTCAGGAAAAATGTCGTGAACAAAATCAACCCCTTTTAATGGCTTTTATAGACCTTACAAAAGTCTCTGATAGTATAAAGCGTAAACTTTTATGTGAAATCCTTTCTAGATTTGGTTGCCCTAAAAATTTATCTCAGTCATGCGTCTTCTGCACGATGACATGCCCGTGTCAATTATGGCAAACGGTAGCTCAACAGACTCTTTTAATGTCAACTTTGGAGTCAAATCAGGCTGTGTAGCCGCACTAACACTGTTCTAATTATTTATTGTTGCCATTCTGCTGTTTATCTAAGATGACCTTCCTCCCGGTATCTCAATCAACTATAGGTTTGACATGGAGATTTTCAATCTTAGCCGTCTTAATACTGGGACTAAAACAGAAGCTGCCTCGATTCTCGAAATTCAATATGCAGATCATAATGCAGTCTATGCTCTCAATGCGGAGGACCTACAAACAATCATGTTAGCATTTGCGAATGGCTACTTCAGGTTCGGTTCAATTAATATTCGGAAAAGTCATGTCTTGTACCAACCAGCACCGGTAAACCCAGGAAATCCTTAATTAGCACCCGCACCAAATATTCCAGGTAATCTTCAATTACACGCCCCTAATATTCAAATTAATGGGGAAACTCCAGAATGTGTTGAAAGTTTTACCTATTTGGGTAGCCATTTGAATACGGACGCAGGTATTGATAATGAGATCCAATCTACATAGGCGACGTTGCGCCAACGGTGCGTTTGGTAAATTAAGAGAGCGCGTTTTTGACGACCGAGACCTACGTCTAGAAACGAAAGTTAAAGTTTACAAGGCCATAGTTTTGGCCTCACTATTATATGGATCAGAAACCTGGACGGACTTCTTACCGTCAGAACATCAGAGCATTGAAAGATTTCACCAACGTTCCTTGCGCAGTATATGGAAGTTAACCTGGGAAGACCGTCGAACTAAGCTGAGTATACTGGACGAAGCAAACAGTACAAGCATTGAATCCATCATAATAAAAAAATAAAAAACCAGTTAAGATGGTCTGGCTATGTGGTCAGAATGTCGAACGAGCGTCTACCGAAGCTGATATTGTACTCAGAACTCAGCTATGGAGATAGAAAGAAATGTAGACAAAAGAAAAGGTATAAAGAGTCTCTCAAAGCCAACCTAAAAGTATGTAGGATAGATTACAAAACGTGAGCAACAAAAGCTCTGGACAGAAATGCATGGAGACAGAAGCTGAAGAGCAGAGTTTGAAGCAAATCGAAGGCAACATATGGAAGTCTGTAGAGCTGCTAGATTAGCACGCCGAGATCGGCCGCGCCAATCTCACCCACATGTTAATGCATGGCCCGTCTGTGAAACAATCTGTGGCGCTAAAGTCGGGCTGATAAGCCACATGAACACACATCGAAGTAAGAACCCCGGGCACAAGCTATACTCGTCCACGAGTGATTCCATGGTATATATATATATATATATAAATATATATATATATATATATATATATATATATATATATATATATATATATATATATATATATATATATATATATATATATATATGTATATATGTATATATATATATGGTTAATAATTTTGAAAAAAAACGTAATTGCTTAGAAGAAAATTAGTTCATTCCTATTGTGGCAAACTATATAGAATTTATTGAGTGGTCGATATTAATATAAAAACAGTATAGGTCAATAATTTTTTTTCTCTTCCTTAATTGTGATGACGTCACATTAGAGAAATATTTTTGCCAAAAAAAATTGGTACAGTGACGTCACATTGTCTAGATAATTTGAATCGAGGTTAGTTCGTCACCTTTTTTCATATTTGCCTCTGTTTGGGATTGGAAAGCATTGCGTTGACTTGTATTGGATGTAAATTATATTTCGAACACCTCGTAAAAGAGGTACATAATGATCTTAATCATGCATTGGGATGTTTTCTTGGTTATTTATCCAAATGTACTTTTCATTTAGGGTGGTCGTAAGGGTAAATTCGGCAAAATCGGGGTTTGGTTTGGGCTTTCAAGTTCTTTATACTACAAATTAATTAAAAAAAAATCGAAGATATGGTGGTGGCCCCTTCCCATTGTTATATAGGTACAAATGGTTTGTATAGTTTGGCAAAGTAATAATTTGAAAATTGAATATGTCTGAGAACTCAGGTTATTTTTTCTTGAACTATTTGGGGTTTTTGTTCAAATATGTTCTTCGTTTGGGGTTTTCCGTAAAGCGAAATGCTGCAAAATTGAAGTTCAGTACGATTTTTACCGTATCGGTATAAAACTCTGTTTTCCCGCATTTTGCCCTCCGACCGCCCCCAAATAATAGGTTTGAAGAAAACACAAAGAATGATACAGGAAAAAATAAATCGTAAAAAAAATTTATTTCGGTAAAGTAATATATATATATATATATATATATATATATATATATATATATATATATATATATATATATATATATATATATATATATATATATATATTGGTTGCACCACGTAGTGAAAAAGAATTCAAACTCACAATGGTTTATGAAATAGAGAGACACTATATCTATACAAAACGATGTTTTCCCTATAAAATCAGATGGCCAATTTTTTTATGACCTCCGATAAGTTTGATTTGAGGAAGAAGGATAAGACTGGATCTAAAGAAAATAAACCAGGGCTAATATTTACATTTCTCTCCTTTGTGCTGGAGATTAGGAACGATTCAAAGATATTTCTGTGAAATAAAATCATTTATAAAAATGTACATGGGTTAAATTATTTGTCGGTTTCCTGAAGATAGAAAACTAAAAAACTGTCTGCTTGTCTAATTATTAGAACATCTAGAAAAGGAAGGCTATTATTCTCTTCTTTTTCTAAATTAAATTTTATTGACGGGACTAATGAATTAATAAATAAAAGAAAACCATCGAGGTGAAAACTTCCTTTAGAATTCCCAGATCATCGTCTCCATAGCGGTAGCAAACAATTTGAGTGGATCAAACCGGTGGAATCAGCCTGGATTCAAAATATGCCATATATATATATTTGACAATAAGGGAGATAAGGGATTACCCATAGCCATGCTAAACAGTGCCATTGAAACTAAATTTATATTTTTTTAAATGCATAAACAAATAAGTTGAATGATCGAGTTGGACGGTAAAGGCAAATCATAAGAATTAAGAATATCAGCTAGGAAATCCAATAAGGCATCAAGGGGCACTTTAGTGAATAATGAGGTAACATCAAAACTGACTAATCTCTGGTCTTATGTTACATTCATATTGTCTAATTTATTGCAAAGATCAATTATTTTTTTATATGTGAGGGTGATATGGATCCTAAATATTTACGGAATATTTTGATAGTTTATATTGGATTGACCCAGTTGCACTAATGATTGGTCTTATCGGGTTGCCTGGCTTATGGGTTTTTATTAGGCCATACAAATAAAGTAATGATGAACCACTAGAAGAGACTGAGTCAATAATTGATCTGTGTTTTTTTTAAATATTTTTTATATCTATTGAATTTCTTAATTACATCATCTAAGGGATCGCTTCTTAACGGTAGGTGTGTAATAGTATCAAATAACAAAGTAGCTATTTTTTCTAAATATAATGTTTTTTTCATTATTGCAGACAGGTTGCATTTATGAGCTTATGTAATATGCAAATCCTTGTCCATTTTTAATGATTTAAGGGCTGTTTTAAATCGTTTTTGAAAATTATGTAAACTCTTATTCATATTATTCACTACTGAATCAACAATTCCTTTTTCTATGTCTATATAGTCTTATGATATGTTCTTATTTCTTTCTAATCTAGCAAAGGCAGCGACAATGTCCACACTTTCAGGTTTTTTGTATATTGAGAACGAGAATCCATATCCTAAGGTACGTTTCACATCGGTCGATATTGGCTTATCCGATAAATTCACAACGCAGTTTTCTTGATATTTTTTGTTCTAATTTCTAACACTTATAAGGCGGTTTAATTTTTCGGCTGGGTGGATGTTTAGATTATTTAGATTCCTTCTGAGCTTGTTGCAGATGGCATCTAACAACGGTGTTTTCCAGTCCCTTGGTACATCACGTATGAAGTTATGTTTCACACTACGAAACTTTTAAACTATAAAAACTCGTTTCTTTTGTGGCTTCCAGGTGTTTGTTTAAAGAGAGGACACTGAACTGACGAAACGGATGTTCACTTTCATCCCTAAACCGGGCGGGCAGTAACGATTTGGGAATCACATGCTCTTCTAAACACTGATGTAGAAATTTCCATCGAAGTCTTGTGGAATGTGCTTTCACTAAGGATTTTTGAAAGTCCACATAGAGATGAGCGAGGAAAGGGAACAGGAGGCGGAAGTTACGCGTGGTGTCCATTATGGGTAAAAATCACAAGAGGTAACAACCATACACGTTTAAGTTTTCTATTTTCAAAAACCGACAAATAATTTATCCTATGTCCATTTTTATTCAGGTCATTCTAAAAATATTAAAACATCTGCATTTCCTTCCATGTATCTTAGGGCACTCAGAATATGGAGTCCTGACTATATAGACCAAGAATTTACCAAAATTGAAGAGATTGCCTTCAATCTGTGTGACCACTCCGTTTGGTTCATTCGAAATGGTTAAAATTCCTTATGGTTTGAGAAATTGTGGCCTGATCTTCCAGCGTTTCAAGGACCAAGTTTTGAAAGGTTTAACATTTGTTTTTTTGCTACATTGACGACCTGCTAATAGCATCTTCCTCGCTCCAGGAACACCTTTCTCACCTTCGTCAAGTCTTTTTCGCCTTTAAGATACATTATCGTATTCAACACTTTTAAGTGTCTTTTGGTGTCTCGCAACTCTCCTTCTTGGGACACCACGTTTGAATGTCAAGATTAGCCCACTCGAAGACAAAGTTACCGTGATGCGAAACTTTGCCCAACCCACATCACGAAAACAACTCAGACGTTTATGTGGCATGGTCAATTTCTACCACAGATTCATTCCAAATTGTGCCCAGGTCATGCAACCTCTCAACTCCATGCTATCTAAGACCAAAAACACTTCTCCTCTCGAGTGGTCTACTGAGGCGTGCGATTCGTTTTATCGCACCGAAGAGGCAATTGCCCGCGCTTGGTAATTGTCTCTTCCTTCTCCAGGAGCCCCTATCAGCGTTGCTTCTGATGCACTCTCAACTCACCTAGGTGCAACCTTGCAGCAGAAGATTGCCGAGCTATTTCAACCTCCTGTTTTCTTCTCTCGTCCTCTTTCTGACTATCAAAAAAGCTATAGTACATTCTCACGTGAGCTGTTTGGTATATAACTCGCAACGCGTCACTTCCTTCCATATTTGGAAGGGCGTTACTTCACTATTTTTACTGACCATAAGCCTTTGGTCGGGGCTTGCTCGTCTCGTTCAACGTCTTTGGTGCACACTGTAGTTGATACTCGTTACCTTGATTTTATCCTTCTCCAGGAGCCCCTATCAGAGTTGCTTCTGACGCATCCTCAACTCACGTAGGTGCAATCTTGCAGCAGAAGATTGCCGAGCTATGTCAACCTCTTGCTTTCTCTCTCGCTCTCTTTCTAACTCTCTCTCTCTCTCTCTCTCTCTCTCTCTCTCTCTCTCTCTCTCTCTATATATATATATATATATATATATATATATATATATATATATATATATATATATATATATATATATATATATATATATATAACTAAAATTTTATATAATTTTTCTTAAATATTATATATATATTTGTAAAAAAGTCTTCAAAAACAGTTGGCAACATTTTTTGGCAACATTTACACGAACGACTAACGCTTCCAAATATTTCGCATGCGAGACAAAAATTTTCACTTGTGCCCTCACCATCTCCAACTCAAGGTCAATTGAATTCTTTCTCCATGTAATCCTTAGATTTTACAAACAAAAAAACTGTCTAATTCTTTATATTTCTTTTCCAGACTCATACATTTCCCATTTTAACCATCGTGATTTCAATTATTCTAATTACATTTACCTACAATTCGTAATTTCAATTACATTTTAATTACATTCCAATTATTTTAATTACATTTACCTACAAATCGTAATTTCAATTACATTTGCCCACAATTCGTGATTTCCATTATTTTAATTACATTTCAATTATTTTAATTATATTCCCAATTATTTCAATTACATTTACCCACAATTCGTGATTTCAATTATTTTGATTACATTTTAATTAGTTACAATTACATTTTAATTTATTACCTATCTACCTTACGGCAAGTTTAGTCACGACAAAAATTCAGTGTTAAACTCATGTTCGTTTTGTATAATTAAATTCAAATTCAACCAATATAATTTCAAATATGTTCCATTCTTGTTAATCTATAATACTATATATTTCGTTGTATCTTCGTTGTATTTCATCTATTCTTTGACGATTTCGTGTCCAACCATTAAGCTTAACTTCGCTATAAGATTAGCCGCTCGAGCCATATTTTACGATTTAATAGCTCTCCTCAAAAACTTATAGATATAGGTTTGTTGTGAAGTTTCTATCTAGGTTCATACCACGTTGGCCCTATATCTATAATTTGGTGCCCAGAATTTGTTTAATTATCTCCCGTACGTTCCTCCATTCTTAATTATAAAATCAAATATAAAATTTCAACCCAGTCACATTGTTTCATATTTCTTTCTCCATGTAATCCTTAGATTTTACAAGCAAAAACACTGTCTAATTCTTTATATTTCTTTTCCAGACTCTCATACATTTCCCATTTTAATCATCGTGATTTCAATTATTCTAATTACATTTACCTACAATTCGTAATTTCAATTACATTTTAATTACATTCCAATTATTTTAATTACATTTACCTACAAATCGTAATTTCAATTACATTTGCCCACAATTCGTGATTTCCATTATTTTAATTACATTTCAATTATTTTAATTATATTTCCAATTATTTCAATTACATTTACCCACAATTCGTGATTTCAATTATTTTGATTACATTTTAATTAGTTACAATTACATTTTAATTTATTACCTATCTACCTTACGGCAAGTTTAGTCACGACAAAAATTCAGTGTTAAACTCATGTTCGTTTTGTATAATTAAATTCAAATTCAACTAATATAATTTCAAATATGTTCCATTCTTGTTAATCTATAATACTATATATTTCGTTGTATTTCATCTATTCTTTAACGATTTCGTGTCCAACCATTAAGCTTAACTTCGCTATAAGATTAGCCGCTCGAGTCATATTTTAGATTTAATAGCTCTCCTCAAAAACTTATAGATATAGGTTTGTTGTGAAGTTTCTATCTAGGTTCATACCACGATGGCCCTATATCTATAATTTGGTGCCCAGAATTTGTTTAATTATCTCCCGTACGTTCCTCCATTCTTAATTATAAAATCAAATATAAAATTTCAACCCAGTCACATTGTTTCATATTTTTCGAGTCCCTTACTCACGCGTTCATTTCCCAGGCGTAGACTCTCAACACGTGTTAGTTTCGAATCCCAAGTTTCCAATTACATCCTTAATTGAATTAATAATATCCTTATTAAATTAAATTTATTATATCTATATAAATACAATGGGTGAATAATATTTCTTTTTCCGATAATTTTTAGTTTACGCTCATTCGCGTGACTGAGTTTTACACACACACACACACACACACACATGATACACACACCTCATACTAGTTAAAAATCACGATGGTTACATCAGCAGCTTCGATAACAACTCACACCATTACGACATCGCAGGAACACTTTCGCAAGCTCGAACGGGGACTATGAAAGAAATAGAAAATTAATTGGGAATTCAAAGAATAAATGAGGAATAGTTAAACGCGTGGCAAATATATAAATGTATATATCTCTCAAAGTAGCGCGAGAGAATGATTAAAATGAATCCATTAAACCACATTAAAAGACAAAACGGAATAATTTTTCCTTGTAGTAATATTTTTATTACCTTTTTTCGAAAAAAATCCATGCAGGGAAACGATTCGAACCATTCACACTAAGGCAGCAAACACTGCTTTGATCACAGTTAAAATTATGCCTTTAGTACACCATGCTACGCAGAGAACCAAAAAATTCTCTGAATAGAATAGTTTTTAAGGAACACTTTCGCAAGTTCGAACGGGAACTATTAAAGAAATAGAAAATTAATTGGGAATTCAAAGAATAAATGAAGAATAGTTAAACGCGTGGAAAATATACAAATGTATATGTCTCTGAAAGTAGCGCGAGAGAATGATGAAAATGAATCCATTAAACCACATTTAAAGACAAAACGGAATAATTTTTTTCTTGCAGTAATATTTTTATTACTTTTTACGAAAAAAATCCGTTCAGGGAAGGGATTCGAACCATGCACACTGAGGCAGCGAGCACTGCTTTGATCGCAGTGGTCGTAAAAGTGGTCAGACCTTCTAACAGTTCATGGATCAGGTTCTGAGAGGTCTTCCCTTCGTATTTTGTTATATAGACGACTTCCTGATAGCATCTTCATCTTTAGAGGAGCATTTTCCTCACCTTCGCCGGATCTGGCACATTTAGATAAGTATGGTATCGTACTCAACACTTCTAAGTGTATCTTTGGTGTAAAACAGGAAATTCCTTTTTGAGACACCACATTTCCTCTGAGGGAATTCATCCTCTTGAGGACAAAGTTGAAGTTATCCGGGCTTTTCCCCGACCTTCTTTGCTAAAGCAACTTCGTAGATTCTGTGGGATGGTAAACTTTGACCATAGGTTCATTTCCAAAACCTCCCACATTATGCAACCTCTCTACGAATTGCTTTCCAAGTCCAAAAAGAACCTTCCTCTTTCCTGGTCCCCCGAAGCTTGCGAGGCTTTTCTCGCACCAAAGTGGCAATGGCTTCCGCTGTCGCTATGGCCCATCCTTGCCCAGGAGTTCCCATAAGCGTTGCTTCGGACGTGTCCGCTAATCATGACGGCGCGACACTACAGAAGAACGTTGGTGACTCTTAGCAACCAAGCTCCTTCTTCTCTAAGGCTTTTCTTCCTTCCCAACAGAGGTACAGTACGTTTTCTCGCGAATTACTGAGCATATACCTCGCCCTCCGTCACTTCCAACAATACTGTGAAATAAGTGAATTCACTGCCTTTACCGAACACAAGCCATTGGTTGGTACGTTTGCCTCTAGTAGCACCTCATCTGTGCACTCTGCAGTTGATACTCGTCACTTTGACTTCATCTTGCAGATGACAAACGATATTCTTTACGTTCCTGGTTCTTCAAACGTCGTACCAGATGTGCTCTCTCACATTTCATCGATTTCGGGCATGCAACTCGCTCATCGATCACGTGACTATAGCGCTTGCCCAAGAACAAGATGAACACACGCAAACACCGCGTCACTCTTCTCAACTCGTCGTTCGCGACATCGACTTGCCGGACAGTCCTTCCAGGCGCATCCTGGTTGACTATTCAATTCCTGACTGTCCTCGTCCTCTCATTCCCCTCGCTTACCGTCGGCACATTTTTGACCATACCCACGGTCTCTCTTATCCTGGCATTCGAGCAACTCGCAAGCTCATCACACAACGTTATGAGTAACCAGGTATGAACGCCGACGTGGCCAAATGGACCCGCGCATGTCTGCCTTGTCAACGAGCAAAGGTTCAACGTTACACAAAGTCCCCTCTGGCTGCTTTCCCACTTCCATCGGCACGTGTTGACGCCGTTCACATCGATCTGGTTGGTCCTCTGCCCTTTTTGTGGGGTTGCACTTACCTTCCAACCATGTTCGATCGTTTTACTTCTTAGCCAGAGGCAGTTCCTATCCCCGACATCAGAGCTTCCACTGTAACTCGACCTTAATCTTAGCATGGGTTGCTCGTTTTGGTGTCCCATCAACGATTATGACTGATCGAGGTAGCCAATTTGAATCCCACCAATTGGATGCACTCATGTCAGTGCTTTGCTCCTTTCGTCTCCGTACCACTAGCTACCATCCCGAGAGTAACTATAAGGTAGAACATTTACACCGGACTCTCAAGGAAAGCTTACGCTACACTGACCCCAACATCACTTGGGTGGACAAGCTACCCTTAATTCTCCTAGGAATTCGTGCCTCCTTGAAAGAGGATTTGAATTGCTCTGCTGCGGAACTCGTCTAGGCACCTTCATCTTCCAGGTCAATTCTTTTCTTCCGCTGACTCTCCTCTTCGTTCTGACATACATTCTGCTGCATACGTACACAATTTAGTACGGGTGATGTCTAAGGTAAAGCCGACCTCCACAAGAGTGCCTGCTAATCAGAAACTTTCGTGCCAAAGGAGATGGCAACTTGCTCTCATGTGTTTGTCCGTCGCGATTTCACTCGCACATCCTTGTAACCTGTCTATGACGGACACTTTCTCGTCGTCTCCAGGAAGCAGAAATTCTTTGTACTGCATCTTGGCACCAAGCAGGATATGGTTTCCATCAAACGGCTTAAACCCGCTTTCATAGAGGCCATTCATCTGAAACAGCCACTACCTTTCTCTTCACTAATATAAAACCAGTGGTTATCCCAGCCTACCTTCAGCACCCAACTACCCATTCAACACTTTCCAATCTACTAACTCAGTTTCCGAACCCTTCTTCGGCTCTTGCAAATCAAAATGTAACTTTTCCTCCCACTTATTTACTCGCAAACCCTCCACCAACCATTTCTACACCCCGCAATTCTTCCTCCCAACTGCTGCCGCCTTCTCTTTTGTCGCAGGATCACTCGACAGCAGCTGGAGAACACCAAGCGACCAACACGCAACTCCCGACAGTCGCCTTTTCGGAAAGTCCAGAACAATCGTCACCCGAGGCTCCGGTCCTCGCTCGCGACAATCTCTCGCCTCAATCGAGTGGCACTACTAATCACCACCTCACCCGCAATCCGAGTTAGCCAATTGGAACCATAACCCGTTCTGGTCGCGTTGTAAGGAGGCTTCGTCGCTAGATAGACTAAGATTTATTTAAATACCTTGTGTTATGCGAGCTTTTTCCTAGGTGAGGCAGTATTGTAGCGGTCTTTACCCCTAGAAGTGTAAATATTTATTTCTAACTGTATATATATATATATATATATATATATATATATATATATATATATATATATATATATATATATATATATATATATATTTAAGAAGGGTTGGTAACTCTGCTTAATTCGTGAGATTGTTACTCCCGCTCGCTCTTCAGAGCGTCTTAAAATCAAGCCGTGAGGTTCATTCGCATTGCTGTCCTCGTTTCGGGGCATCAGGTCTGTAATATTAGAATTGTAACTTTTAGCTAAATATGTCCCAAAAGAATCTCGAATTAATGCGTGATTCTTGATTCTTTTATCATTTACAGACCTTTCCAACTCCGTTGTAATCTATTTGTACATATAATCTATTGTTCACACCATTCATCTATTCAATAATTACCAAGCAAATTACCAAATTACCAATTACCTCTTAATAAATTATCAATCTATTATTTAACCTATTAATAATTAACATTTATCAATTTGTAATCTATTTATCCAATATAATCTATTTAATAAACTATTTAACTAATTAATAATTACCAAGCAAATTACTAATTACTTTTTATAAATTTTCAATCTATTTACCAAACTACTGTATTACAAATTACTATTTATCAATTATCTATTAGCCAATTGCTATTTAATATCTATATCAATTACTAATTGTGAATGAATTTCCCAATTTATAATCTCCTTAATATTTCATATTTATCAATTGTAACTCCATTCTCGTTAACTCATGCAAATTTAATTCACCCGCGTAATTCAATCCAATCATAGACTTTATAATTTCCCTTTTTAATCATATATGTTTATTCCATATTATATATTTTTTTGTAGCTCTTTCCTTTTAATACTTCTTCCTTAACGACGCCGAGATTTAGGCCTAAAGAAATTCGTCTGCAGAAATATAGACTTCGCGTAGCAATTGACTTCATTCCCCAGAATAACAAAATATAGGTTTTTAGGTTTATTGTGACCTGAGCTATCTAGTGTATTGGCGCAATAATCACCTACACACCTATACCCGCTATTTACATCGCTAACCTCCCATGGCCTGCATTTCCTCAACTGACGAATGGATTATTATACAGGGTGTCAGCCGCCTCCGCTATCTTCTCCACATTTGATGAGGAAGACATTAGTATGACGGGCTCAATTTGACCCGGCATCCCACGCATGAATATCTCAGTTATGAGTGGCTCGAGTTGGTCGAGCTGTGCTCCCTTGGTATGTGCCAGGTCCTTGAGATGATTCGGAAATTGTGTTGGGCGCCTGTC
Source organism: Ceratothoa steindachneri (assembly GCA_963969495.1). Lineage (NCBI taxonomy): Eukaryota > Metazoa > Arthropoda > Malacostraca > Isopoda > Cymothoidae > Ceratothoa > Ceratothoa steindachneri. The sequence goes on along the minus strand of OZ018322.1, from coordinate 128,544,294 downwards.
CCCCACCTCCTGCGTATCGAGAAGGATCCGCAGGTCTTCAATTTGCGACCTCCCAAATTCCTCTATGAACGCCCTCTTGAACCTTCCCCAAGAACGGGATATTACCCCATCAAGCAAAATACTCTTAAAGGGGCAAAATACTTACAGGTCATTTCTGGGCTACGACAATTGTTCCATGGTCCTTAGGAACTGCTTGGTGCAGGAGGATGAGCTCCACCATTTCCAACCAGCCGATGGGATTTTGTGGGTCGAATGGCGGAAGCTGAATGGGAGAGGGAGGGGGGGGGGGAAGGGCGTTGAGTGGGAGGCGAATGAGGGAGAATGCTTGCGTGGCTGGCGAAGGTGGATGAATACGTCGTTGTTTTTGCTGATGAGGATGCTTGCGTGGTTGTTACTGTGCCCGAAGTTGGGGCGCAGCTTGGGGATCCGTTATAATCCATTTATAGAAAAATAAAAGTGTGTGTGTATGCACAAATTTAATTCACGCGCTTGAACGTTAAAATTTGAGAAAAAAAAATTGAAAATTGGTCACTCTTTGTATTTATTACTGTATATTATAATTAATTTTATGAAATTATTAAAGGATCACTTAAGGCTGTTAATGTGAACTAAGGATAGTAAACGAGTACGTGTCAAAAAGTCACTCACGAAAAATAAAAGTCCACGCGAGAAAAAAATGGAACTGAGTGAGGCGGAATGCGTCTTCCGAAAATGCAACACATGTGACGGTGAAAATTAATTTAATATTATGAATGAATCGATGAATAGGAGATTATTAAACTATTCTGGGCACCATTTATAGGTTTTATGATGAATATTGCATCAATATTCGAGATAGCTCTGATCACAATAAACATCAAAACCTATATTTCGTTATTCAAGGGAATGAAGTTAAATGATAATGCAAAATCTAAATTTTTGCAACGAACTTCGTTAGGCCTAAATCTGGGCGACTTTGGGGGAATACGTGTATTAAAAACAAAGAGTTAAGAAAACTATATATTATTGAAGAGAAATTATACAGTAACAGTTATGATTGGATTGAATTACGCGGGCGAATTAACTTTGCATGAGTTAACGAGAATGGTTAAATAGTAATTTGTAAATAGTTTGATAATTTATAAATAGTGATTAGTAAAATGTTGAATTGTTTGATAAATATTAATTAGATTATAAATTTGTAAATGGATTTGTAGGTAATTAAATGATAAGTGATTACAGTTAAATTGGTTAAATCATTAAATGGATAAATAGTTAATCTGTATAAATAGTTAAATTTGATTCTAGTTAAATGAGGTGATAAATATTTAAATGTGTAAATAGATTATATTGTTAAATTGATTGATAAATAGTGAAATGGGATTGATATATATATTTAAATGTGTAAGTAGATTATATGGTTAAATTGATTGATAAATAGTTAAATGGGATTGATAAATATTTAAATGTGTAAATAGATTATATGGTTAAATTGATTTATAAATAGTTTTATGGGATTGATAAATAGATTATAACGGAGTTGGAATGGTCAGTAATTTTGAAAAGAATCACGCATTAAGTTTGATTCTTTGGGGAAATTGTTGGCTAAACAATTATAATTCCAATATTTACAGACCTAATTCATCGAGACGAGGACAGCAATGCGAATGAACCTTATGGTTGATTTTAAGACGCTTGGGAGAGCGAGTATACCAATCTCGATTAAAGTCATGATTACCAACCCTTCTTGAAATATTATATATATATATATATATATATATATATATATATATATATATATATATATATATACAGTTAGGAATAAATATTTCATTTGTAGAGGTATAGACCGCTACATCCTATCAAAGGTCATCCATATTTGTCAAAGCCCAACTACAAAATGCATTCATAGGAACGTGTTAGATCATCCATCTACAATATGCAATTTCAACAATCTATATATTGTGTCAGATCATGCATATAATACAAAATTTTTAATATCCACAGGAATGCGTCAAAACAAAAAGTATTATTATTAAGGCTCGTCACAATCCCCTGTCCTCATATAATCATTATCTAGTCTGCGTTTGAAACATTCAAGTTTGGTATGTATACTGTCTCAGGTAACAAACTATTCCAGTATTCTACCGCTCTATCGGTGGATATTTTTCTTACTATTCAACCTGCAGCTCTAGTTTTATTATTTTTCAGTGTTGCCCCCTAGTCCTATTACTGCCTTCCAACTCAAATAACTTGCCAGATATTAAAAAGCTCAATCATTTCTCCCTTCACAACCTTTCAAATGAGATCATATTTACTACCCTCAGTCTATTTTCATAATCAAAGTGCTTCAGGGAAGGTATTATTGTTGTTGTCCTCCTTTCTACTGACTGTAGTAGGTTGATATCATGTCTAAAATATGGTGACCATGCTCGTATACAGTACTCAAATGTGGCCTGACATATGAGTTGTAGAGTGTAAGGATAACCTCCTTACTCTTGTAGCTAACATTCCTCTTAATATATCCTAGCACCCTATTTGCTTTATTTTTTGTCTCAATACACTGCGTGAAAACTTCAGTGACCTATCTACTACTACGCCTAAGTCATCCTGATCCTCAACTGAATTCAGCCAATACCTATCCATTTCATAGCTAAATTCCCCATTATCCCTTCCCATGTTAAGAACTTTGCATTTTTTAAGGTTAAAAGTCACCTGCCACTCCTGAGCCCAAGCTAATAACTTATCTAAGTCACTCTACTTTAAAGCTACCCTCACCTTCTTTGACTACATCTGTCAATTTATTGTCATCAGCAAAAATCGAGACTTTGCTATTTACAGCCTCCCCAAGATAATTTTTTAAAATCTTTTTTTTTTTAATCTTTTCTGGGATGATAAATTGGATTTCAACAAGTTATTTGAGTCAGAAGGTAGTAATAGAACTAAAGGCCACCACTTGAAGATTAAAAAAAAGAGAGGTGCATACTGGATGTTAGAAAATATTTTTCACTAACAAAGTGGTGGATTATTGGAATAGTTTGCCACCTGAGACTGTAGACAGCCCAAACTTGAATGTTTTCAAGCGCAGCTTGGATGTTTATATGGGGATGGAGGGTTAATTTCTTACTTTTTGGTATGTGGATATGTTACTTGACTCATTCATGTGGATGCAGTTTCTTTTTATTGTATATTTTGGGGGACTTTGATTTTGTTTTTGACAGACTCCTATGGAGGCTTTAAATTATATATTGTAGATGCATGGTTGGACATTCCTATTGATTGTTAAATTGTATATTGTAGATGCATGATCTGACAAAATCCTATGGATGCATTATGTGGGTGAGATTTGATGGATACGAATGACCTTTGATAGGCCCTTGTGGCTTTTGTCATCCGTGAAATTTTGTTATGTTATGTTATTTATGTAATCTATGGATAATAAAGTGCGTGCCGATTCCTTCTAATATAATTTATTATGTTGCACACCACAGTTAACAATGTTGCAAGACATATAAAACACTATAAACATCTATGCACTCTTGCTGCCTATGGCTATTATATATTGTAGTCCTCTCTATAAAATTGTAGGATTAATACTAATAAAACTGGGTGCCAGTGTTTCCAAACCTTTTTAGCACGCTTTATGAAAAAAAATAATGATACTAATAATCTTTGTCAAATCATGATACAAATGCATACTTAAGAAGAAGAAGTAAAGAAAGATGAATTGCCATTAACTGTGAAATTACCCCGCGCCGATTTTTTAGATGTATTAGATGGCCTAATTTACATTTAATTTAACTAACCTAAGTGATCTAGTCAGTGAATTATAAAAAAAATAATAACATATAAAGTAGCAGAAGATGCTTTATATTATGAGCTGCATTTCCCATTAAAACCTTTTGTATTTTATGTAGACATCGTCTGATAGATCAATTATATTGTTTATGAGGAGAGCATCAGTTCAACAGAATTTATGTACACAATATCTTCACCGTTTTACTTTGGTCACTCGGAATTGCTGGGTGTTTAAATTTTTTCGGTACCATTTTTTCGACTAAAAGCCAATGACGTTTTTTCATTTTGGATTTTTTGGTGTAATATATTTAAGGGTAAATATGTAAATTAGCGACTCGAACGATGGGGCGTACTATTTTGGAGTACACTTAAGGGGACGGCTCGTGTGGGGGGTAAACACAATGGGGTGACTACACTACGATGATCCTGAGTTTCATTAAATTGGGGTGGGTCTGGGCCCCCAGTATATAATCCTAATTGTTTATAGACTAATGTCCTAATTTTTACAGAGGTGAATGATTTGGTAAACATGTAGATTATCGGCCCGGTCTGGGGAAAATTGTTTTGGGTAAATATTATCGTTCACCCGTGTTTGAATCTTCGTTCGCGTTATCGTTCACCCGTGTTTGAATATTCATGCGCGTTTGAGTTTTGTTCGAATGCTAGTTGCCGCCATTTTTTTTTTGAAATCTCAAAATTAAACCCACCGAAAATGCTGTTTACGTAGGCCATTTTATTTACCAAATTGCCCGAAAAAAAACAAACAAAACACTTTGTTTCCCGTACTTAATTGCATTGGTTATCATTCCGAAATAGCGGAGAGGGAAGCCTATTTATTTTGCGCGCCTGCGTCGTATTCGAAATCTAGCTGACGCCATCTTTCTTATCCAAAAATAAAGAACGATAAGCGCTGTTAACTTACTTTATTTCGGGGGGTACACTTCAGAAATAGCGATGAGGAAGGCGTGGAAACGTTCTTTAATTCCCGTTTTGGGAAGCGCTTGCAGAAGATGGCGGTTGCAAGATAGGCGTCGAATTGAGCCGTTTTTCTCCCGTATTTGGGAATTGAACCTCTCGCATCTCGCCAGACGCGTTCAATATTCTGGGGTCACCTCTAATTGCCGGCCACAGATTTCGCATTCACTTTTAGTTCGCACTAAATTATGCACTTCTAAAAAGTTGTTTAATTTATCTCTAGCAGAAACTAGGCTTAATAATTCCGCAATAGACGATGGACAAACTTGACAATTCGATTGCAATTTGAAACTGCGGAGAAGACGTGCGATTGAGAATTTTCAAACTGCGTAAAAGGGGAATGTTTGACACCCAAACTGCTAAAAAACAAGTAGTTCCTTGAAATGATCTAGCCAATTACATTTAATTGGATAAAAGAAGGTAATAAAAAGAGTAAAATGGGGAAAAATATATTGAAAAATAAAAATGACTCCGAATGGGGATAATAAAAAGCTATTCAGTATGAAAAAAAATTGAAATTAAGCATTTCTGACGTCATATCCCCCATCCCCCACCCCCTATTATAATTTGCAAAACGATTAAAGACGCTGACATGATGTAGTTAAAGCATTCACCTCTGTAAACGTCAGAACATTATAACAATTAGGATTATATACTGGGGGGCTGTGCCCCCCAGACCCCCCCCAATTTAATGAAACTCAGGATCATCGTAGTGTGGTCTCCCCCTTGTGCTTACCCCAACACGAGCTGTCCCCTTAAATGTACTCCAAAAACGTGAAACATTTTGGAACACGGACGAAAAAACTACGGTTTATCGGCCGGCGATGCCGGGCCGATAATCTACATATTTACCAATGATTTAACCTAATCATGTCAGCGCCTTTAATCGTTTTGCGAATTATAATGGGGGTGGGGTCTGATGTCAGATGACTCGAACACGCATGAATATTCCGGCAGGGGTGAATGAAAATATTTAAAAACCCCCCCTGCTTTTTCGGCCGAGTCGCTAATCTACATATTTACCTATTTAAGTTCGGGAAGATAATTAACTTTGGTAAACCTGAAGATCCATAGCCTGCGAATCGTACTATGGGTTGCTATATGGGGGGGGGGGGGCATAACACCCCCATACCCCCTTGCTCCCTACGCTTGCCCTCAGGAACAAGTAATAAAACAAGTTAATCACACAGTTGGGTGATGACATGTTGGGTGTTTGAATAAATATTATGAGAATGCGAGCGGGAAAGCTCATGGGGTATGGATCTTCAGAATTACCTTAACTTTGAGTGTTAGACATAATATTAAAGGAATTTTTGGTAATATTTCAGATTCGGGCCGCACTGTAGGTGGCACTGTTAAGTAGGCTACAATATGTTTCTTATGACGTCAGACGGTAGCTTCAGATGTAACCAATCATGGCGTTATATTTTTTTTTGTTTTGGTATTTGTAACCTTTAGTCTGTATTATTTACTAAATATCTGCGCCTCTGCTGGTTTATAGTTTTTTCTAAGTTAGGTAAGGTTTCTTATATCTTTTATTGTTTTTTTGTTTTGTATTCATATTTTTTGTTTGCCCTGAACGAACGATAACAGCTTCTTACTGGCAACGTCGTAGCTTATATATAGGACCCGTTTTGCCAAAGTTTTTGTTTCATTATTGCGTTTTTGTGCTCTCCATGTGCTTCTTAATTATTCAAAATTATTCATCTTTATTTTGTATAATCATGAAAAACTTTTAGATTATCTAGAGGCGCATAAACTAATAAAGAAACTTATAAAAGTAAGTATTGTTTGTTATTTGGTTAGGTTTTCTGCCAGTAAAAAGCTGTTGGTGCCGGAAAACCCCCCCAGTAAATTTAAGGCGACTACTTTTGGGGGAGATATCAATGCTGGGGGACCACCCTGCCATGATCCTGAGTCTCAATCAATTTGGGGGTCTAGTGGGTGCAGCCCCCCCAGTATATACTCTGTATACAAAAAATAGAACTCCATAATTTTTCACATCTGACGCTACTGTCTGACGTCATAATACATATATTGTAGCCTATAAACAGCGCCACCTACCGTGTGCCCCGAAACTGAACTGTTACCAAATTTTTTATTATATTCCAAAGTTTCTCAGTATGGCTGTTAACATGGTAAACATTACGATCAGCGGCACAAATGATGGGACGTAAACTATTTTGTCTGTATCTGAATGTATTCCACCTTTTTTGAGTAAATTCAAGGGGACTGCTTGTGGGGGCTTTAAATACTGCGGGGGGGGATCCCCCTACAATGATCCTGAGTTTCATTCAATTGGAGGGGTTCTGGAGGGCACAGCCCCCCAGTATATAATCAATTTATTTTTATTTAACCAAACGTGCATGAATATTCATGCGTGCGTGAATGAAACATACATGTAAAAAAAATACACTTTTTCAGGCATGCCGCCGATCTTCATGTTTACCTTTAATATAACATAATTTCACATTGCAAAAGCCACAAGGGCCTATCAAAGGTCATCCGCATCTGTCAAAATACACCCACATAATGTATCCATAGTATCGTGTCAGATCATGCATCTACAATATACAATTTAAAAAATCCATAAAATTAACATAATTTCATGGATGACAAAAGCCCCAAGGCCTATTAAAGGTCATCCACATCTGTCAAAACCTACCCATAAAATGCATCCATAAGATTGTGTCAGATCAGGCATCAGTAATACTTCATTTTAGGGGCGCTGTTTCTGGGCTATAATTTAGGCATCAGACATCATAAGGCGAAGCCCCTCATTTCAAAAGTATAGCCTAAAGTAGGCGGTGCTATTGTCTTTATTATTTCGCTAAACATGCAGAGCTGATGGCACATTTATCAAAATAACAGAGACAATAGCGCCACCTAATTTAGGCTATTGTCGCCCCAAATTAATTTTTTTTTTAGTATATGAGTATATACTGGGGGGGGGGGGCTGTGCCCCCTGACTCCCCCCCCCCAAAAAATGATTGAAAGGTAACACTTCAGTTTCGGGGTGCATTGGAGGTGGGGCTGTTTATAGGCTACAATATATGTCTTATGACTTCAGATAGTAGCGCCAGATTTGAACAATTACGGCATTATATTTTTTTGTATATGAGTATATACTAGGGGGGGGGGCGGGCTGTCCCCCTCAGACTCAGGATTATCCAGAGTGGTCCCCCCGCAGTGATATATCCCCCACGAGTAGTCCCCTTGAATTTACTGTTTTTTTCCCCCCCAACAGCTTTTTATTGGCAGAAAAACCTAACCTAATGACAAACAATACTTCTTTTATAAGTTTCTTGATTAGTTTATGCGCCTCTAAATAATCTAAAAGTTTTTCATGGTCATGCAAAATAAACCCAAATTTGAATAATGAAGAAAAATAACTAGAGCATGAAAAAGCCATAATGAAACAGAAACAACTGCTAAGCGGGTTTCTATTTATAACTATGACGTTGCCAGTAAGAAGCCGTTATCGTTTGCAGCTAAACAAAAAAAAAAGGAAAAAAAACAATAAAAGACATCAAGAAACCTTACCTAACTTAGAAAAAACTATAAACGAGCAGAGGCACAGATATTTAGTAAATAATAGAGACTATAAGTTACAAATCCCCCCCCCCAAAAAAAAATATAACGCTGTGATTGGTCATATCTGAAGCTACAGTCTGATGTTATAAGATATATTTTGTAGCCTACTAACAGCGCTACCTACTGTGCACCCCTAATCTGAATTATTACCAATTGAAATTCAGGATCATTGTAGGGGGGTTCCCTGCAGTGATATCTGCCCCACGAGCAGTCCCCTTGAATTTACTCAAAAAAGGTGAAACATATTGGAACATGGATGAAATATTATGTGACCAGGACCGGGGAACAGTGCGCGTGATGCAGATCTTCAGGTTTACCCTATCTCCACCTTTCACTCTTATAATTGAGCTACACTTCTTTTAAATGAGACCACGATCTATAGAAAAGTATTAAATTAGCCGAGGAATTAATACAAGTATTGAAGTATTCACAGGGAGCCCGCTCTTTTGACTGCTCAGTTGCAGGGTTGCCAATGTTTGAAATAAGGGTTAACATAACATAACAACATAATTTCACAGGGATGACAAAAGCCACAAGGGCCTATCAAAGGTCATTTACATCTGTCAAAACCCACCCACAAAATGATCGACTTCAACGTCGTCAAAGTCCACAAGGCCAGAGTTTCACAAGCTGCCCTGCGCGAGTGCGAATTCGAGGAGCTCAACTATCCCCCCTACAGTCCAGATCTGACCCCCTAGCGACTACTTTGTTTGGGGACGATGAAAATGTCCAGCTCACCGTCCAGGAGTGGATTGAACAGCAGTCAGAGATTTCTGGTTGTCGGGAATTCGAAGCCTCAGGGACAAGTGGTGCAAGTGAATTGAAGTTGAGGGTAGTTATTTTGAAAAATAGATCTTATCAAGGTGGTTATATGGTCTTCTTAATGGGGGAAAATAGTAGAGTTGCTCCCATAAGGTGGCAATCAAAGAAATTGGCTCAAGTCACCAAGAGTCCCCCCTTAGCCTCAGAAACCTTCGCTTTGGGTGGGGCTGCAGATGCTGGATTTTTTATTGCATGTATGGTACAAGAGATATTTAGGTTGCTTTCTCTTTCTATAGTTGAACGTTTTACTGACAATGCCTCGTTAATCGAAACCTTCAAAACTTTCTAAGCTTACTCTTAATACACAACTAAGAGTAGACATTTCATGACCTATAGAAATGATTACCCAAGGTGAAATACATGCATTGTGGGTGGAAGGAAGAAAACAGCCGATACTTTAATTTAACGTGTAGCATCAACAGTTAAACGGTTAGATGTTCTTAGCTCATCAAACTTTTAGATGAATTTGAGCGAGCGTGTATATATTGTAAGTAGTTACTAAATTTGAAAGATAAAATAATTTGGAAATAAGTGTGTACATATGCACATATAAAAGGTGATCAGATCAGAACAAAGTTATTTCCAAATGTTAAGAAAGAATGGATACTCTTTTCAACCCACATCTCAAATTGAAGACTGGCAATGTTAATGTTGATCATTGCTCTCCGTTGCAGGTGAAGACTGAGGGCATTTGGGCTATCGATATTGGTAAGTCTACCAACAGTGTATGCATCGATGGGTTGCTGCCAGGTGGAAGAGGAAGGAAGACATATTTTGAAGATATTGTAAAGAGCTCTCTGAACTTAAAAAAGTAACAAATTAGTAAGAAAATTAATTTCTTCAGAATTGCATAAAAAATAGGTTCTATGTAATTTAATGAGCTTAATAACATTTCCTCTAACATTTATTGATTAGAAGGCTCTAAAACCTTGGGAATGATGGAACTATTGTCTTCTCAAATTACAGAGAAAAGTTATGGTAGCTAGGGTATTATCAAGGTTCTGTAATTAATCCTAGCGTTGTTATTTATATGTTTCAATGAGCTCTGTTTTTAATAGATAAACTATATTTTGCATTGTAATTATGAATAGAATACAATTTGGTAACTTTGAATAGGATGGGTGAACAAATTTTAGACTACTAAATCATGTAATACATGTACTGTCATAGGAGTAATTTTTTGATGGTTTACTTACTTATTGTCTAGAGACCCTGCTTCACAGTCGTGGTGGTCCACCACTGTTTCCAGTCCTGGCTTCCCTGTTTAGCATGGCTACTTGGTCTGGTATTGTGTTGGATGACCTCCATCTTGCAGTGTAGCCCAGCACTGGAGGTTCATCTGGTGCTGACTAGTAGTTTGTCTAGTTCAGACTTAAATTTACTCACCAGACATCCTGACAGGTCTCTCACTTCTTTTGGCAGGTTGTTGAAGATTCTTGGCCCTTGATGGGGCAAATTTGAGGCCCTATGAAGGGCAAGGGTATAAAGTGACAAAGACTATTTTAACATGATTCTGCAATGCAAGAATTCCCCAATGCCATCTTGAAATGTTTGAGATAGCTTAAAAGTTAATGTAATAATATAATCGAGATGAAAGGTTATATCATCTGTGATCCCACCAGCATCGCTGATATATTGGCCTCCTTTTTTGCCAATGTTAGCAGTGTTTTGCGCTACCCAGTGGAGTTTAGAGGCATCAAATCAAGGATGGAGGGCTAACCCCTGTGTTTCTCAGTTGGTGGACAGGAGCCATACAACTTTCTGTTCACTACCTACCATTGAGATGGTCTCAGTATGCCCCTGATATCCGATATGACTTTCTTGGGCATCTCCATCCCCATATGGAATCATTCATACTAGATATTTTTAACTGGATTCAGATCTAGGGATTCTATCCTACTGCATAAAGAATGGCATTAGTCCTACCAGGTAAAGACGGCTTGTCTCCTTCCAATTATAGGCCAATAACCCTCACTAGCTGTCTTAGTAAATTGTTAGGGAAAATGGTGAATGTTTGCTTGCAGTGGTTTCTGGAATACCATGGCCCTCCTAACCAGGGCTGTGGAGTTGGAGTCAGTCTGTTAAAAATATGCGACTCTGACTCCTGTTTTTATCTATATAAAGATAAACAATCCAAGAATGTCATTTTTGAAATTTTCTTATGGTTCAGAGTAATATTTACAATATTTCACATTTTTATCTAAATTATATCACCAAATTTTGAAAAATATTTAATCAGATAGAACAAGAAATGACAAAGCGATTGAAAACTGAAAGGAATGAAAAATCTGAAAGGGCATTTTATTCAGCTGTTGATAAGATCTCATATATAATTGCTTTTGTAAAATTCCACTACATGAGCGTATTCAAAGCTACCCTTAAGTTATAAAACCTGTTTCCCCCAACTCAAGTCAGTGTTGAAAGATTGTTTTCTGCATTGAAGTTTAGAAAATCAGATTTTAGAGCTTCAATTAATCAAGATCTTGCAGAAGCTATATTATTTCTAAAAAATAATAATTAAATAGTCTTTTTTCCTAAGAAATTGTATAAGTATGATTTTTTTGTTTTATGCACATATATATTAGGATATATTTTCTCTTAATTTTTTTTTTAATTATGCATATGGGGAATTTTTTTCTTTTGAAATGTCCAAAAACTCTGAATTTGGTTTTCCTATATAAATTTTTTTTCCATATGGCATACTTTAGTAGATGAACTCAATAAAGAGGGAAAGCCATCACCATAGTTTTCATGCAATAAAGGATTTTTAAGATGATTAGATAAAACCCAGAGTTGGAGTTGAGAGTCGAACTATTGAAAATCTAAGATCTGAATCGCGGTTTTACCCAACAGACTCGACAGCCCTGCTTCTAACTCCATATCAGTTTGGCTTTTGTAAGAAGCAGAGTATGACAGATCTTGTCTATATGGAGGGTACTCTCTATTAGGCCTATGCTTGTGGCTGCCATGCATTGGTATATTCTTGGATATCAAGAAGGTCTATCACACTATGTGGCACCATGGACTCCTCCACAAGTTGTATGAGTGCGGATGACAAAAGCCACAAGGGCTTATCAAAGGTCATCCTGTAGCGGGCCGAAAATATATCTCTAATCCCAATCGATAATCGATCCAACCCGCTTCCTACACTGTCCGGACGTGAGAAATCGAGGGAGAATGAAACGGATTGTATATACAGTCCCTTTCCTTACACAAAAAAAATACAATGATAGTTACAGTTATATTTACAGCAATTTATATTTACAAGGGAAGTGTGCACACTTCAAAATGAGGCTGGATTCCCCAATCCAAATACGATACCAACAGAGAATATTATAAAAGGCGAATACAACAAATTTACTTATATATCTACACAAAACATAAAAACACAATAACAACCGAACGAAAAAAAGGGGCATGCGCTATCACCTGTGTGCTGGAGGTGGGTGGTAGTAGGCTAACTTAGAAGGAGGCAGGATTGTCAATGAAGGCGGGTATGGCGGTTCAGGTGGTTAGCGAGGCACGAAAGCCCTCCGTCTCAGGGCTGGGTGGAGCACTCGTCTAGAGAACCCCTCTTGCTATCAGTCCACACTTCCACTCTCTGTAGAAGAGATATATCCTCCTTTTATGACCCCTTTATTTATACATGGAAGGGAAACTAATAAGTGGGCATTACCCGAGTAAATTTATCGACTAGCTTACCTCTTTCCAGAATATGGCGCTTTGCTAAAAGAATATATAAACAAAGTACAATTTTGATAAAAGATTATTTTAAGCAAAGTACAATCTGAGAAAGAGAAAACAATTTATGCATGAAATCAAATACATATATATACAAAGAGAAAATATAAAAAAAAAACCTCATTCCCACTCACACACACATTCTTACAGAGGGAGGGAGAGGGTACTGAGAAAAGGGGTGGGAGAATGGCCCTTTTACCCACACTCACATTCGCTCCACCACACCCCCCCCTTCCTTAAGCCATTCGACCAGCCACTCACTAAACCCTTTCAATCACTCTTCACGGTACCACTTGTGCTCAATCGCACCCTTCTGCACCCATTCATACTCTTCTACTGGTCCCTGGTTACGCGTAGCAATTAGTCAGGGTTGTTCATCAGTCGTCCTGTCAGTCTCATCGTCACTATTTATCATCTCATCAACCATACTCTTAGCCCTCATTACCAGTTCTCCCATCTCACGACAGAATTCTTTCATACTCTTCCGTTCAGAACCCTCACTCTTCATACCCCCATTCATCAGCTCCTCACTCACAGCTCTCATCCAACTCAAGGTACATTCTTGTGAAACAGACAGGTCACTCACATCCCCTGTATTCTCAACAGGAATACCAGAAACCCCTTCGACTGGTTCCCACCAGAAACCTGAAAAATCAGCCACTTCATCATTCACTACATCAAACTCACCCCTACTATTACCATTCATAAAACCCGAAAAATCAGCCACACTAGGTTCATTCTGCCCAAACACACTATCATTCATACTGTTCCCAAAACCAGAAAAATCAGGCACAGGCAGCTCACTCACTCGTCTACTTATACCAGCCAAATCACTCACCTGTTTACGCAAAAACTCAATCTCCCTTTCAAGATCCCCCATACCAGAAACACTCTGCTCAGACTTACTTTCATTCGTACTTGCATTCTTCCTTTCACCCTTCTTTGTACGCTTTCTACTCCTCGAGACTAAGACTAGCTCTTTCCCAGACAGATCCATACTATCACATTCAATCTCATCATCATGCACTTTACCTCTCTCTCTACACAGTCCATACACCGGATGGCTCACCAGGTAGTCAGGAGGTTCTCTCCATCTCCTTAACTGACTCTGATGAGCCCGCACTCTCTCAGTCATGCCGTCATTCAAACTCTCCAAAACATACGTTACCCCATTTTCCCAAACTCTCACAACTCTATAAGGTCCATCAAACTTCTCTCTCATCTTTGATACATTCAACCTACCCTTCACTTCTTTCACCTTCAATACTTTTGTACCTAATTCAAATGAACGGAACCTTTCATGCGCCTCACGCCATACACTCTGCTCACTTTCACTCAAACAAAACCTATCTTTCACTCGCCTTTCAAAATTCATCACAAACTGACATGGGGACATTCGAGTTGCACTATGCACAGTTGAATTATACGCCCAGAACACTCTCCCCAGACACACATCCCAGTCATTCACTGTCGTACTCATCATTCTCAACATCTCACACAAGGTTCTTATAGTCCGTTCAGCCAATCCATTTGAAGATGGTACATACGGAGTTGTTCTCACATGCTCTTAACCATAACAACCATACCAACATTCCCAGCACTCGTACGCGGCAAAGACACACAATCAATCACTACCAATTCAAACGGTTCTTTCGCATCAACTTTCAACATCGGTGGTTTCACTTGCACACCTTGCACCTTTCGCTTCTGACACCTTTCACACGTAGTTGCAACATCATTCACAACAGTTCTCAGAAACGGGTGGAACACGCTCCTTCATACACTCCCACAGCTTAAACTTACCCATATGCCCATAATTATCATGCACAACCTTCACCAGACCAATCATACCAACTAAGGACATCACAGGTACATACATATCATCACCACCCTTCACATGCCTCACAAAATATACAACATCCATACAAACAACAAAATCCTTAGCATACCTTTTAAAATCACTTAAACACTCTAGCCATTCATTCAAATCAACACGCATCATTACACACTTCTTCAACTCACTAACAAAAGGACACATCTCTTGCATCTCTAGAATATCATCATCACTTAAAATCTCATTCTCATCATCCATGACCAACTCAATCATGCCACAAAATTTGACAACATTCTTCGCACACTCATTCAACTTCATCACCTCACATTCACCTTTCATAAGACGATCCTTATCAGCATCCAAAGACAAATCATTCAATCTCATAAAGTCTACACCAAGCAAGAAACAACACAGCATTTGCTCATCTTTCAGAATCACAAAGTCATGATTCACATTCACACCATCACCCAAACTCACTTTCAGACTAACCTGTTCCCATGACACTATCATGCCATTCCCTAATCCACTTATCCGTAATTTCACAGGTTTATGCCCGCAACATCTAAACTCATCATACTTACTCAGAATCCTCTCATTCACTAAAGACACTTGCGCTCCAGTATCAATCAAACCACAGAACAACCTTTCACCAACTTTCACTCTCGCTTCCATCATATCAGGTCCACCATGTTCGCAATACACCGAAGGAACAAGCACACCAACATCAGCACTGATATCCACACTGTCATTAACTCCCATATCATCACTCAACACACACTCATCTTCATCCAGACAATCATTCTTCTCTCTTATATATGAACACTTTTCAATCACCCAATTGTAGTGCACACCGCTCAAACATTGCAGATGTACCACATTAGGATTCAAACCCTTCATCTTTGTATACAATCGGCCTCTCACCACCAAAATACACATAAACAATCACTCCATACAAACGACTCACTACAATCAACACTTCCTTAAATGGCGGGACCCCTTGCATACATATCGCTCTCAATTCTTTCATGAAGTTCCGCACCTTTGCCATACCAATGCTTTCAGGCTTCTTACACACTTCATTCATTACCTCCTTCCTTAAATCATCTACACTATCGGGCACTCTCACATCTACTCCATCACTCTTCAAATCTTGCAAACCATTCCATAAACTCTCAAACAAGGAATCACCACCACCCTTACTCTCTTTTCCATTCATAATCCCTTTCGGCAAATACTCAGGATCACTCACTCCACACACATTTTCATCATTCGTACCAGGATACCTTGACATCAAATCAGCCACTCCATTCCGTTCACCAGGCACATACTCAATCACATAGTCAAAGTCACTCAAATCTTCCAAAGTCCTTGCAATCCTACTATCAGCCCACTTCATACGCTGCAGATACACAAGAGGTTGATGATCGGTTTTTATCACAAACCTCACACCATACAAAAATGGACGCAACACTTTCAAACAATATCTTATCGCAGCCAGCTCTCGTTCCACAGTCGAATACTTTCGTTCTGCAACATTCATAGCCTTGGATACATACCCAATTATTCGCCTGACATTCTCTCCATTCAAACGCTGCTCTTGCATCAGAAAACCTCCCATACAATACCCACTCGCATCTGTATACAGTTCAAGCATTTTAGCATTTACACTATAATCTGGGTAAGCCAATTCAACATCTTCAGCCGCTGCCTCTTTCAGTCTCTCATACGCCTCATTCATCTTATCATTCCACTTGACAACCGTACTACCTTTCTTGCCCATCCACTGAGTCAGAGGCTTACTCACACCAGAACAATCACATATAAACTTTCGCTGGAACTCAATCAAACCCCAAAATGACTTCAGTTGCTTCACAGTCACCGGTTTAGGAAACATTCGAACCTTCTCAACATACTTTGGTGATTTTCGCAACCCATTCTCACTCACCATATGCCCAAGGAATTCCACTTCTTTCGCAAACCATTCACACTTCGCCACTTTCACCTTCACACCAACACTCTCCAACGTTCTCAACACATCATTCACCAATCTCATATGCTCCTCAAAAGTCTCAGTCATAATCAAAATATCATCTATAAACACAATCACATTCTTACTCGCAAACTTACTCAACACAACATTCATTGCCCGCTGGAAGGCTCCGGGAGCATTAGCCAACCCAAAGCTGAGGTTCCGGAACTGGTAATGCCTCTTTGAGGAAGAGAAGGCAGTTACTGGCCGGCTCTCCTCAGCAATGGGCATCTGGTAATACCCTCGTACCAGATCCAGCTTCGTAAACCACTCCATCCCATGCATACTATACACACACTCAGATACCACACACATCGGAAACCTTTCTTTCACAGTCCTTTCATTCACCTTTCGATAATCCACACACAGACGCAATCTTCCATCCGGCTTACGTACAGGTACAATTGGACTATTCCATGCACTCTCGCTCTCTTCAATCACTCCCAATTGCTCCAATTCCAAACACTGCTCCTCAATCTCATCAGCAACCGGATGTGGGAAATGCTTCGGCCGCTGATAGATTGGGGAGTCCTCCTTCAGGACAGTCTTGAATTCTGGGAGCTTTGCAACCCCGAAATCCAGATCACCCTTACTGAGGGCTCCCTTTCGCTCAAATATCATTCGATACACATCCTCCCTTTCATACTCAGTCAAACATCCATCCAATTTCACCATGTCCTTCACCTCATTATACATCCATTCGCATGTCTTTTCATTCGCAACATTCACCCTGATATCCGTACTATCATCCATACCTACCTCATTGACAGTGGAGAGGTGGCCCAGTACATCTCCGACTTGGATTCCCCTCACCTGCCCTTTCACACTGGGGTCCGCCTGCACACATACAAAAGGATCATTCATTCTCATCAAGCCATCAAACACACAAGCAACACGGCTTACCTTAAAACACGCATCCATTCCATCCAATATCACAGTGTTCTCACTCACATCCAAACTAACATCCTTACTCCAACTCACTCTAACAGACACCCTTTCACCCTTCACAAGCCTTACATTCTCCATAGCAGTCACCTCAATACCAGTAAACACACTCCTCAAAACGCTACCATCTTTCCCTACATACAACTTATACACCCCATTTTTACCAATCTTTCTCTCAATCTGATCACTCGCAGGATGCACAACCATACGATTCATTTTCATAAAATCATACCCCAAAATCACACCATACTCACTAATCACCTTATAAATCACAGAAAATTCACATTCATTCATCATCATACCATGCATTCGAACAGCTGACCTTATCATTCCAATCACAGCCACTCTCCTATTACCAATACCTACCAAACTACCCTTGCACTCAGACAGGAGGGCTTTCTCGCTAACCTTGTCATACACATCTTTATACACCAAGCTCGCCTTGCATCCAGAATCTATTAAAGCCAAACACTCAATTCCATTCAATTCCACCTTCACACTCAGACACTCATACTTCCTACCAGACAGCACTTTCACACTAGACAGACTTACCAACACATTACTCACACTCATGCACCCAGAGGATACTTCAGCAGGTACCCTCTTACCATTCAGTTTCCCGCTTCAGACTTTCCATTCACACCTTGCGCTCTCAGTCTAATCCAACACTTTTCACTTGAATGTCCTTCCATCGCACAATAGCTACATACATTCCTCTGGTCACGACACATCCTTGCATAATGACCAGCCTTTCCACAATTACCACATGCATATTTCATACTTTTCCCACCAGTTGCTCCACCATTCAACCTCGGACAATCTTTCTTCAAATGGCCTATTTCTTTACACTCGAAGCACTCTTTCACACTTTCCTGGCAATCTTTTATCATATGCCCTTTCTTACCACACCCAAAACATGCACCAGATGTCCACCTACATTCTGCCAACATATGACCTTTCCTTCCACACCGACGACATTCCACAATCTTTCTCCCACCATTCGGTCTCTCGTTCCCACGCTTGAAATTCATCTGCCCCCTTCCATTCGACCACCCTCCATTTGCCCATCCATTCTGCCGGCCCAGGAAGTTTGACATTACTCCAGCTGGTGCAGTCTTCAGGGCATCCCTGTAGCTGACAAACTGCTGGGGTGGATGAAAGCTCCTGGGCTTCTTACCTCCAACATTCACACTGTACCATCCATCCTCTTCTAGATCGCTTTCATCATCAAATCGTCCATCTTCTAACAGTTCCAACACATCCTCCCACATCAACCGTTCACCTGTCAGTCTCACTCTCTCCTTTCTCTTTCCACTCAGCCATTCACTCACCTTTCGCGGGATCGTGTCCAAAAACTTCCTCATGAGTGGTTTACATTCATTTACATCAGCATCACCATACCTCGTTCTTGCCATACTCTCAAGCCTATGTGCATACATATTCACACTTTCACTCTTCCCCATTCGAGCCTTCTCAAATTCATTCACCCTTTTATACTTCACACTCTCTTTCATTCGTTTCACCTGCCCAATCAATCTCTTCTTCACTACATCGTACTTTGGCTCTCCCACACTCGTTATCACTCGCAAGAACTCCAACACTTTCCCATCCAAACAATCTCCCAGAACACTCACCCAGTGACCCTTGTTCTGCGGGTACTTGAGCTTGCAGTACCGCTCAAAATCCCCGAAGAACTCATCCATACTCTTTCCCCCATGCAATCTAAACTTATCAATCCTTGGCACTTCCCTAATCAAAATTCCTTTTCCCACATTCACTTCACTCTCCGAAGAGCTACTCTCGGTCTCATTCATTCCAATCATATCGTCACTCTCTCCCTCATCTGAGTATAGCGAATCCACACTCTTCCCTCTCGCCTTCCTATCCTTAACCTTAGAACCATGCTTACTTCCTCTCTTACTTTCCACTCGCTTCCATTCACCCCCTTTCCTACCACTCACAGTATCTTCTTTAGACTCAATCATACTGCCATCCATTCCATTTAGTGGAGTCCCTTCAGTAGGAGCAGGGGTCAGGATTGTAGGTCCTGGGACTGATCCAGCCCCTGTCATCATGTTATACAGGTCCTGCATCCGTCTGATCCTGTCGGTCTCCCATTTCCTTCTTCATCCTATCAGTCTTTTCATTCATCCCTTTTATTTTATTCTCCATTCCCTCATTTCACACGCAACATTTCACACTCCTCTTCTTTCTTTCTCAACTCCAGTCTCAATCGCACTACTTCTTCATTCAATGTTTCCGCCACAGCCATTGTTCCCAAGTTAGTAAAAAGATAGGAGGAGGGAAAAATCAATCAAACTACTTGTCACACTAATTGGGTATGGACTGCAATCCAATCCAGTCACGCTCCCAGTTTCGAAGTCTCACGTCCCTATTCGGGCGCCAAATGTAGCGGGCCGAAAATATATCTCTAATCCCAATCGATAATCGATCCAACCTGCTTCCTACACTGTCCGGACGTGAGAAATCGAGGGAGAATGAAACGGATTGTATATACAGTCCCTTTACTTACACAAAAAAAATACAATGATAGTTACAGTTATATTTACAGCAATTTATATTTACAAGGGAAGTGTGCACACTTCAAAATGAGGCTGGATTCCCCAATCCAAATACGATACCAACAGAGAATTTTATAAAAGGCGAATACAACAAATTTACTTATATATCTACACAAAACATAAAAACACAACAACAACCGAACGAAAAAAAGGGGCACGCGCTATCACTTGTGTGCTGGAGGTGGGTGGTAGTAGGCTAACTTAGAAGGAGGCAGGATTGTCAACGAAGGCGGGTATGGCAGTTCAGGTGGTTAGCGAGGCACGAAAGCCCTCCGTCTCAGGGCTGGGTGGAGCACTCGTCTAGAGAACCCCTCTTGCTATCAGTCCACACTTCCACTCTCTGTAGAAGAGATATATCCTCCTTTTATGACCCCTTTATTTATACATGGAAGGGAAACTAATAAGTGGACATTACCCGAGTAAATTTATCGACTAGCTTACCTCTTTCCAGAATATGGCGCTTTGCTAAAAGAATATATAAACAAAGTACAATTTTGATAAAAGATTATTTTAAGCAAAGTACAATCTGAGAAAGAGAAAACAATTAATGCATGAAATCAAATACATATATATACAAAGAGAAAATATAAAAAAAAAACCTCATTCCCACTCACACACACATTCTTACAGAGGGAGGGAGAGGGTACTGAGAAAAGGGGTGGGAGAATGGCCCTTTTACCCACACTCACATTCGCTCCACCACAATCCACATTTGTCAAAACCCTCCCACAAACTGCATCCATAGGATTGTGTCAGATCATGCATCTACAATATATAATTTGAACCATCTACAGAAATGTGTCAAAGACAAAAGGCATCACCATCAAGGCTTGTCAAAATCCAAATCACCCATAATATAGAATAATATAAAATGCATTCACAGGAATGATTCAAGAATACACCCCCCCAACAAAACAAAGTTAACCATCCCTCCCTATATAATCATCCAATCTGCACTTGAAAACATTTAAGTTTGGTCTGTCTCAGGTGGCAAACTTTCCAGTAATCTATCCATTTTCTAACATCCAACCTTCATTTAGCCGACTTATACCAGTTTTGTAAATGACCTTGCTCTATATTGCTCTGCCTCATGCCCAGCATCCACAGCCCTATACCACCAGTTGGCAGTTGATACCATCCACATCCAGGCCCTCCATAAATGGTTCTGCTTCTCCATCTCAAAGACTAAAGTGATGCACTTTCATCGGAAATAGTGGCAGCAAGTTAATCCTTTATTGTTCATGCAGAGTAACCCCTTGGAATTTGTGTCAGATAAAGTTCCTTGGGATGATCCTAGATAACATAACATAACATAACATAATTTCACGGATGACAAAAGCCACAAGGGCCTATCAAAGGTCATCCGCCTCCATCAAAACCCACCCACAAAAAGCACCATCACCAAGGAAAGACAAAATCAAAGTCCCCCACAATATAATATAACAGATGACAAAAGCCACAAGGGCTCATCATAGGTCATCCAAGTCAAACGGCCTCTTTTTTAAGGCACCCAAACTCCCAGGAAAACTACATCCAGAGGATTGTGTCCAGAAACACAAGGGTATCACCAATCAAGGCTTGTCAAGAACTAAATCATGCAGCTATAGATATATACAAACAATATTAATATATACAAAACTTAAGAACCATCACAACCTTCCCTCCCCATAAACTCATCCAACCTACTCTTAAATACATTTAAATTTGGACTACCTACTACCCTCCGCGGCAATTTGTTCCAGAAGTCTACCACTCTATTGGTGAAAAAATATTTTCTTAAATCCAACCTACACCCTTGCTTTTTAATTTTCAAGTGGTGACCTCTAGTCTGATTTCCATCATCTAACTCAAAAAACTTGCTAACATCCAATTTATCTATCCCGGAAAAAATTGTTAAAGAGCTCAATCATATCCCCTCTCACACACCTCCTTTCGAACGAGAACATATTTAATACCCTCAGTCTATCTCTATATTCAAGGTGCCTCAGGGAAGGAATAATCTTTGTTGCCCTCCGTTGCACTGACTCAAGAAGGTTAATGTGTCTAAAATGTGGAGACCATGCCTGTATACGGTACTCTAGATGTGGCCTAACATAAGAGTTATAGAGTTTAAGAATAACCTCCTTACTTTTGTAACTGACATTTCTCTTAATGAAACCCAGCACTCTATTTGCCCTATTTCTTGCTTCAATACACTGCTTAGAACACCTTAATGACTTATCTATTACTACTCCTAGATCTTTCTCATCCTCTACTGAGCTCAGCCAATGCCCATCCATTTCATAGTTAAATTCTCTATTATCTTTCCCATGTTAATAACTTTGCACTTATCAAGGTTGAAAGTCATTTGCCACTTATGTGCCCAGGACAACAATTTATTTAAATCCCCCTGCACTTTAAAATTATTATCAATATCTTTAACCACAGCTGCTAATTTGGTATCATCTGCAAAAATTAACACTTTATTATTAACTGCCTCCCCAAGATCGTTTATATAGATGACAAATAATAATGGGCTGAGAACTGATCCCTGAGGAACCCCACTGATAACATCCCTCCACTCTGACTTTACACCATTTAATACTACCCTTTGCTTCCTGTCTTTCAGCCACTCAGATATCCAATTTCAAACACCCCCACATATCCCAATCATTTTTAATTTATGAACTAGTCTCATGTGGTACCTTATCAAATGCTTTACTAAAATCTAAGTAAATTATATCTACATTCTCTCCCTTATCTACTTGATCTGTTACAAACTCCAGAAAGTCTAGTAAATTAGTCAAACATGATCTACCTGATCTAAACCCATGCTGAGCATCGCTGATTAACCCCTCCCTCTCTAGATGTTGGCAAATGCCTTTTTTAACTATTTTCTCAAGAATTTTACAGACTATAGGAGTTAGGCTAACCGGTCTAAAGTTATTTGGATCCTCTTTACTACCCTTCTTGAAAATGGGGACTACATTCGCTCTCTTCCAATCATCGGGTATTTCTCCATATTCAAGTGACCTAGTAAATAACTAGGTCATGGAGCTATTGAGATACTTTCTACCCCTTCTTTAAGTATCCTAGAATGAATATTATCAGGGCCGGAGGCCTTGGTAGTATCTAACTCACCTATTAGTCCTTTTATCGTCCTCCGATCCACACTAATGGTAGTAAACACCTGTTTCCCTGACCCATGAGTACTATACATAAGACTATTTAGTTTTTCCTTTGTAAATACTGATGCAAAATGACCATTTAGTACCTCAACTATTTCCTCATCAGTTTCTCTCACAACCCCTTCATATTTGATAGGTCCTATTTTAACTCTGCCAGACTTGTTATTAATTTTATAGTAACTAAGGAACTTTCTAGGATCTTTGTTGCTATCCTGAGCTAATTTAATTTGTGACACCCTTTTTTTCTTCTTTATAATCTTATTTAACTCATTCCTAGCCATTCTATAATCACTTAAATTTTGAATATTATTTTCTACCTGTAATTTTTGATATGCCCTTTTCTTCTCTGAAATTTGTCAAGCTATCTCCTGATTCCACCATAATGGTTTCCTACTTTTGTACCTAATGGCCTTCATTGGGATACATTGTTCTTGGACTACATTTATTATATGCTTGAAAGTATCCCACATACCATAAGCATTTTTACCTCTGAATTCTACATCCCAGTCTACCAAATTTAGCAAGCTTCGGAGTTTTACATAATCTCCCTTATGAAAATTTGGAACTTTTTACAGCATTCTCGGTTATTTTACCCTTCTCACTTCCCAAGTTAAAACGAACTATCTGATGGTCACTATTTCCCAATGCTTCCCCAACAGTCAATTCTTGAACTAAATGATCACTGTTAGAAAGTACTAAATCTAATATATTGTTCCCTCTCGTTGGCTCATTAACAAATTGATTAAAAAAATTATCCTCAAAGCATTCTATGAACCTGCCACTTGTTCTATCCCTACCTATCATATTTTCCCAGTCCACAGAGTTTAAGTTGAAGTCCCCAATAATAACTGCATCTGTTTCACATCCCTTACTTATTTCCCTTATCATTAGTTCATCCATATCATCAGTCTGCCCAGGTGGCCTGTAAAAAGCTCCCAAATGCACCATTCTATTTTTACTGAACCTAATTTCTATCCAAAGTGACTCAACTCCATGCTGCTTTATAGAAGTTATTAAACTTGAAACAATTTTGTTTTTTATATAGATAATTATTCCTCCACCAATCCTACCTGTCCTTTGACTATTGTACATATTATAGCCCTTTAAATCAAATTCACTTATGGTGTCACTAAATTCTATTTCATTAACCCAGGATTCAGTAACACATAATATATCTATATCCTCATTGCTAATATAACTAAATAGCTCATCCTTCTTGTTTCTAAGACTACAAGCATTTGTATAGAAACAATTTAACCCCCCTATCCCTGAAGCACCTCTTGAAACTTGAATGACCTTACCTCTATCGCCTTGGAACCTATTTCTGTTATCTGCCAAGTCCATTCTACTTTCAGTACTATAATGTCCTCTCATAATTCCCTGACCACTATTAGTATCTAGTTTCCCGCCCGCAAAGACCTAATAACACGATCATACTCCTCCCACAACACATCTACCCCCCTCCTACTCAAATGCAGTCCATCCATCACATACATTTCTTTCATTCCAACAAACCTATCCCACACATCCACAAACATGACACCTTCCATCTCACACATCCTCCTCACATAATCATTCAGCCCAATCGCACAAGACATCCATTCTACCCCAACATCCATTCTTGGAAGCACACCTGTCACAACACCTTTCATTCTACTTTCTTTCACTTTTTCAATCAACCTCCTGTACCTCACACGTAACTCACATGCACCCACTTTCTTCACATCATTCACTCGAACATGTGTAATCACAACTGTATCCATTGCACAGCCAGACACCAACTCCTCATACCTATCAGACAGATCTCTCACTCCAGCATCTGGCAAACACACCCTCAAACCATTCAATCTACTTGCATTCAACTTCCTATCTAAATATCTAACTCGCGAATCACCCATCACAAGCACTTCAGTCAGACTCCTATTCCTAACCCCCACAGACCTAACTCCATCCCCACTCCTATTCTCATTCAAACTACTAGTCACTCTACCTCCACCCCCACCCCCATCAGTCATATCACTTCCAGTTACTTCCTCTCTTAGGGCACTGAATCTATTAGTCAAGCTAATACGTTCTGTGTCCCTCTGACTTACACACCTATTCTCTCCCTGGCTAACCACCTCAACAGAGGCAACCCTATTCTCACAAAGAACAGGAGAAGCCTCCCTAGCTACACATTTCCTAATTACTCTCCACTGTCCCCCATCCTCACTAGGCCTATTTCTAACTAATCTAAGGGGGCTAACTTCACTATCCCTAGAACTATCATATCCTACCTCCTCCACTGGCCCTCTACCTTCACCTGAAACATCTAACTGGCCTACCTCACCACCTAACCTATTTCCAGCCTTAGGCCTAACACTAAGTTCCCTTCTGAGCTCAGCAACTAACCCCTCCAGCCTATATATCTTGTCTAAATCCTGCATTCTCATCCCCTCTAAATTTACAATGCATTCATGCAGCCCACATACAACACATGTATACCCCTTACCAACTATACCACACCCAATGCATACATTCCATCTTTGTGAGCTGCGACTGAGATGTCTCCGGAAGATGGATCTACTAAAGATGCTCTCCCAAACATCTTGGGAAGGCTATATACCTCTTGTACATTCCAAGTTTGACTATAAGAACATAAGAAAAGGAGACTGCAAAAGACCATTCATGGTATGGTAATGAGGTGTATTCCTTGGCCTCGCAACCTGGCCCTCTGTCTAACCAGAGAGGACAAAAAAACTATATTGATGTTTTTGTATGGTCCTGATGATTTAATATATTGTTTGAATACATATCCTGTCAGTAATAAAAGTTTCATTTACCTATTGTCCTTACAAATAAATAGACGTCTGTTTTTCATGGTGTGTTGTAAACTTTTGTGGGCACTGTATATATATATATATATATATATATATATATATATATATATATATATATATATATATATATATATATATATATATATATAGTGTGTGTGTGTAAAAAGTGTCAAACGAGTCTATTTATTGTGCTTTCCTGAATATTCTCCCCATTTTAAAGGTTAACCAGATTATCGAGAACACTCTAGACTACTAGGGGTGCTTGTTCTTTCCTTGTAAAAAAATCCCCCCTCCCATCCCCAAGTCGAATTTATTGTCAGAAATAAGTAATTTGTGATTTTTTTTCAGGGATTGTTGTGATAATACTGTCTAGTATTAAATCTTAATCTGTTTTTTGGTTGGATATCAGCCAGCTACTAGTATTTAATATACTAGTGTTACTATAAATCTTGCTATATTGGATAATGAGAAGTTACCTCCACAATGCTTAGAACAAAGAAAGAAGTTGACCGTCATGTTCGTGAATTATTGAGCAAAGTAAAGACAGAAAATGATGTAAGTATATTCAGTATCTATTGTGTTGTCATTTTTATATCATTTGCTCATTAAAAATATTCTACACATTTTTCTATATGGCATCAATGCATAGTAATACAATGTGCAGTTAATTTTTTATTTAATTATTAGATGTACCTAATTGGTCTCATGATTTATTTCCTTTTCATTCAAAATTGCATTTTGATATTTATTGATATTTGTTTACTCTTGAAAACTAAGGGGTGGCACAACTAACTAAACTTTCACTTTTTTAAATCCAGTTGAGAGCACCTGTGGCTGTCAGATTGGGTTGGTAAAATTATTAATTTAGCTCGATTTACCATTGATCTCTCTGGGTCCTCTGTTCATTGCTTAAGAACATTTTTTTTGTTTCTTTTTATACTGAACTTGTAATTTTTTTAAATGTTTTTCTCAGCATTCATTTTTTTTAACCTTAACCCTTTGAGCTGCTGTAAGTGTAAGTTGTGTTTAGCTTATAAAAATTTATCTTTTACTACCGCATAATTTACTTATGCTCTAATGGAAATATGATGTAAAAGATATTTGAAAACTCTTACTGAAGGCAATGTCAGTGATTTATCATTGTCTATGCTTTCAAGATCTTAGGATTTTTTTGGTTTTAATATATGTAAGGAATATTATAATTTGCACAGCCAAAGGCTTAACCCTTTCAGTATTCAAAATTTGCCAGGATGTTACGGAAACTCCATACAATATTTTGTTTTAATTGATTGGAAAGAGAAAAAAACAAAACATAAATTACAATTAGCCAAGATGCGGAATGCACCCTGCAAAGAGGATATATGACATTGGTATTAAAGATAAGCATTTTAACTTCTAGGAGAGCAGGTACTGTATTTCACACATCCAAAATTATGTACCTAAGTGGCTTATGGCCCAAATTATGATATATCAAACTCAGATTTAAGTCTTAAATAACTCCTGGAACAACAGAGAGGAGTTATCAACAAATCACAACAGATACATATTGTGCTAGCCATAAAAAAGTGAAAAATTTCTATATATTTGGAATATTTTAAGACATCTTAGAGGATATATATATATACTTACGAGGGGCGGTCAATAAGTTTTGCGAATCGGTAGAGCAAAACAGGAAGGGGGATGGCTGTTTGTGGGGGTGTTAGGACAAGTTATGATAAGTCAGGACCTGCAGCCGCACGCTCCTGCCTCGTCTATTTAAAAAGCAGTAACTGATCGCAGATCATCAGTCACAAATTTTTCAAAAATGGAGAAGGTTGAGCACCGCACAGTGATCAAATTTTTGACCAAGGAAGGCAAGAATGCAAAAGAGATGCATGGTTGCAGTGTACACAGACACCGCCCCTTCCTATGCCACCATTGCTTGCTGGAATAGGGATTTCCGCCATGGTCGTGAGTCCCTTGAAGATGACCCCCGTCAGACATGACCAATGAGGACAATGTGTCCCGTGTGGAGAGGATGATCCTCAAAAATCGATGGGTGAATGTTGAAGAAATTGAGCGACAATTTGGCCATGACCAAGGTCTCTGCCCGTTGGGTCCCTAGAAACCTCACGCCCCATGATCGACTTCAACGTCGTCAAAGTTCGGAGGAGCTGCTGCTCCTGTACAAACAAGACCTGGCGGGATTTGAGTCATGCATAGTGACGAGTGATTAAAGGTGGGTCCATCACTGGGATCCCGAGACCAAGCTCGAAAACATGGCCTGGAAGCACAGGGGCTCTCTGACTCCCATCAAGTTCCAGACCCAACCCTCAGCCGGGAAGATCATGGCCACCATCTTCTGGGATTCTGAGGGAGTGTTGATGGTGGACTGTGCGCCTCATGGAAGGACCACAGGCCAATATTACGCTGAGGAACTGGCTGGGTTGAAGAACTGCATCTGTCAGAAGCGGCGCGGCAAGTTGACACGCGGTGTCCTGCTACCCCATGACAATGCCCCTGTCCACAAGGCCAGAGTTGCACAAGTTGCCCTGCGTGAGTGCGGATTTGCGGAGCTCAACCATCCCCCATACAGTCCAGATCTGGCCCCCTAGCGACTACTTTTTATTTCGCCAGCTCAAGGCTACACTGCGTGGACATTGGTTTGGGGACAATTAAGTTGTCCAGCTCACCATCCAGGAGTGGATTGAACAGCAGTCGGGAAATTTCTGGTTGTCGGGAATTCGAAGCCTCAGGGACAAGGGGCGTAAGTGCATTGAAGTCGAGGGTAGTTATATTGAAAAATAATAAACACTGCCTCGTATCTCGTTTCCTTATATCTGAATTGCAAAACTTATTGACCGCTCCTCGTATATATATATATATATATATATATATATATATATATATATATATATATATATATATATATATATATATATATATATATATTATTAAAGACCAGGTCTAGTTGAACCTTGATAAGCTTCTTTCTTTGCTTTTCTAATTTCCTTATTATTCTTTTGTTTTGCGAAATGTTATAGATAAGTGTTCCGATATTCATGTTTATTTTAGCTAGCTGAGCTTTCAGGTCACTTTTGACCATCTTCGGAGCGAATTAAATTTTACACTGGTTAAGCATTTAAAGGCATTACATTTATATACTAAAGATAATTTAGATAATGAAAAGGAGGAATATGGTTGACAAGTAGTTAGAAAAGGTACATTTGGGAATTGGATTTCGGTCATTATTGACCGTTAATCCCTAAAGAGTTTTAAGGTTCGCTGGGTGGCGGTCAATTGGTCATTAATCTTTGTTTTATCTTTGTGGATTAAGATCGCTTCCAGGATATGAAGGCGTGTGTGGTCACTTCTTTAGATAATGGTGTTTTGTACTAAAATTTCTTGTTAGTTGAATTCCATGTTGCATGTAGTGGTTCTTGAAGCGCCGTTTTGTAGATGCATAGTGAGTCTACGAGATAGGGATGTGGTTGTCATTCCAATGTATTTATTTGAATTATGAAGCTTGCAATCTTCATGCAGGCATGTGAATTCATAAATTACATTGAAAGTTTTCAATTCTTTTTTTGTACTTGTAGATAATGAGGTGATTACTTATTTTTTTTAGTTTTATAATATAATGACTTGTAGCATTTTTTTCTGGATTCATGCATTTTGTATTTTGGTATATAATATTCTTGATTGTTCTTTAGTCAATTTTATATGATTCACTCATTTGGTTCATATAGAAGATATTTATTGGGTGTTTCTTGCCCTGTACTAAAATTTATGTATGAACTCAATTCTAACGGAAAATTACCATTTTTTGATATTGAAGTGACAGCAAGGGAAAATAAATACACAACCCAGGTATATAGTAAACCAACGAATTCTGAGAATTCTCTCAATGGAGATGGCGAATGTCTAGAAAGATATAAAAAAAAGTGTCATAAGAACATAGATTAGATGCGCATACAAATGCAGTTTGTCATGGGCATTGTTCCATAACGAAATTCAAAGAATAAAGTAATTCCTCATCAATAATGCTTTCTCCAACACTATGGTGGACAAAGAAACAAATACATTCCTGAAAAACTTACATGAAAATAACAATAATAAAAATGAAGACAATAAAAATACCTAATAAATATCTTCTATATGAACCAAATGAGTGAATCGTATAAAATTGCTGAAAGAACAATCAAGAATATTATACACCAAAATACAAAATGCGCGAATCCAGAAAAAATGCTACGTCACAATATATTATAAAACCCCTGAAAATAAGTAATCACCCCATTATCAATGACACAAGTACGAAAAATAATTGAAAACTTCCAATGTAATTTATAAATTCACCTGTCTGCATGAAGATTGCAAGCTTCCTAATTCAAATAAATACATTAGAATGACAACCACATCCCTATCATGTAGACTCTGTATGCATCTGCAAAACCGCGCTATCAAGAACCACTAGATGCAACATGGAATTCAACTAACACGGGAAATTTTAGTACAAAACACCAATATCAAAAGGAGAAGTGACCGCACACGCCTTCATTTCCTGGAAGCGATCTTAATCCACGAAGATAAACTTAAGATTAGTGCCCAATCGACTGCCACCCAGCAAACCTTAAAATTCTTTACGGATTAACAGTCAATAATGACCGAAATCCCAATCCCAAATTTACCTGTTCTAACTACTTCCTGTCAACCACATTCCCCCTTATTTTCATTACCTAAATTATCTTTAGTATATAAATTTAATGCCTTTAAATGTTTAACCAGTGTAAAATTAATTCGCTCCGAAGATGGTCAAATGTGACTGAAAGCTCAGCTA
Organism: Ceratothoa steindachneri; assembly: GCA_963969495.1. Classification (NCBI taxonomy): domain Eukaryota; kingdom Metazoa; phylum Arthropoda; class Malacostraca; order Isopoda; family Cymothoidae; genus Ceratothoa; species Ceratothoa steindachneri. Next base: position 128,513,190 of record OZ018322.1, on the reverse strand, counting down.
TCTAAATAAACCATGAATATCGGAACACTTATCTATAACCTTTCGCAAGACGAAAAAAGAATAATAAGGAAATTAGAAAAGCAAAGAAAGAAGCTTATCAAGGTTCAACTACACCTGGTCTTTAATAAAACATGCATAAAAGAAAAACTACCTTAATATACATATATATATATATATATATATATATATATATATATATATATATATATATATATATATATATATATATATATATTGGTGTATGATGGGAGTAGCTTCTCTTCTATACATGTTTTGTTAAAGACCAGGTTGTATTTTGACTACTAATTTTATTTTAGCACATTCTAACTGTTGAATACAGTTTTTTATACAAGGCTAAAGATTAAAAATCAACTGAGGAAGATCCATTTTATTTGGTCTTTAAAATATGCAAATTTGTTAAAAATTTTGGCTTGAGCTTTTGCCTTTCTTTAGCCATCTTGAGACGGAAGTCTTTATTATTGTTGAGGTGGCATTGATGGAAAGTTTCTTTTTGTGTTACCTCCTTTATCTGCGAGGGAGTTCTTTGGTGATCATGATGCCTTTTATAGGTTGGAGTTAAGAGTAAGGTTCACTTTTCTTTTAGCAGAAAAGGGGAAATACTCTTTCCGAGCTGGTTCGCTGTGTGTTCAGGTTCAGGCCCTTTTCTTTGATAAGAAGAGCATCTAGAATCTTCAGGCGGCAGGAAGCCTATTTTTTTTCTGAGAATGGTAGTGTTTTCAATAAGAATCTTGTAATTTGTTTGTGTTGGGCCCATACCTGAGCACACAGTGAACCAGCTTGGAGCGAGTATTGCGCCTTTTCTGTGAAAAGAAAAGTGAACTGTTCTCTGACTCACCTATTAAATGTATCAAAGAACAAAAAAAAAAAAGAATCTTTGCTGCTTACAATCACCAAATAACCACCGCTCCACTAAAAAGGCATGGTGAAATGAAACTTTGCATTAATGCTGCCTCAACAAAAATGAAGACTTCAGTTTGAAAATGCCAGAAGAAAGAAAGCTAACAGACAAACTTTTAAACGATTTGAATATTTTAAATAAAAATAATAATCTTCGTTGATTTTTATCTTCAGCCTCATAAAAAAAATGCATTTGACAGAATGTGCTAAAAAAAAAATTGGTAAGGTGAAAATATAACCTGGTCTTTAACAAAACATATATAAACTAACAATAGTACACTTTTGTAGTATTGAATGTCTCAGCCAATCGAAACTCCAGGTAGAAAATACAGTAAGATAAAAAATGGGAAAAATATGAGTGCAAAAAGGTGCATATATGCTGTTATTTGCTTATAAATAACTTGCAGAATTCAAGGGAGTGATGATTCACCTGATGGCACCTCCCTCATGCAAAAAATTCAAATTGCTTATATATGAATGACTTCTGTCCCAAAAGGGTTGTTAGTCTTTGAAAAGCAATGGAATGTTAATAGATTATATTTACTTTACCTAATCTGAAGGTTGTAAGATTACTGGTCTAATGGAGCCTGTAGGCAAAACTGCTTTTATTATGGAATGCAGGCCATTTAGGAAATTTACATTCCTTCCCACTCTTTAGTCTTGCAAGTAATCTCCCCTTTAGTTATGCACCTCTTACATATCTCCCTAAGATATTTTCACTTTATCTGGCATATTTCTCCATACAACAATTATTCAGTATTTTTCATCTTTGCTAATTTCCGGAAATATTTAGAATGAATACTTTATATATAATCACTCTTCCATAAAAGGGAACCATTTTTGCCACTAAAAAAAAAAGAAGTAGCATTTGAATGAAGTCATTGGATCTAGTTGTCTATTATAAATAACCCTAAGAGTGGATCCCTTTAGTAATAGCTGCCATTTGTATTCCCTTATATAGAACGTAATAATTGGTTTTTAAAATTTATTTAAATTTTTATTGCAGCGTAAGTCACGGGGATTCAATATAGCTCGGATGTACTTCAGTATTGGTGAATATGAAAGTGCAAGAAGGTATCTCTTAGAGTTCATCTCTATGCAAGCCAAATCCCCAGAAGGGCATAAACTTATGGGACAAATTTATGAAAAGTTAGGACAGAAAGACAAAGCTGTCATTTCCTTCAAGACTTCTTACAATATTTCCAGCACCCAGAAAGATCTGGTGCCTAAAAGTAAGTCTAGTGATACAAACTATATCAGTTGCTTAGTTATGCTATCTACTTCTGCCTTTGCTTGCTTGTTTTGCTTTCTCTTTTCTCCTTCCCCCCACCTCCTGTGCAAGGGGAGGTACACTTGGTACCCGAAGGAACTGGATATCCTCCCAGCCTGAGTGCAAATCAGGGAGCCCCTTGAACACTGATGGGGCCTGGGAAAGTTGTTGGTGTGTTTTCTCCTTGCCTCTACTCTGCACTATTTACCTTTTTATTTTTTTTATTATTATCATTCTTATTATTACCTATTTTGTATGATTTTTGTATTGTTTATTATGATATATCATTTATTATAATTATATATTATGATTAGTATGTTATTAATATTTATTATCATTACTACTCCTCAAATTTTTTTCCCCTGAAATATGCACCAGGAGATGTGTTTCCACCTGTACAGAGTTTGGTCCAGTAGTCATGGTACATTGGTGGGTTGAATGCCATCATGGGATCACCTAGCACCCAATCCGTTTGAGCTTTGCAGCATTTATTTTTTGGCACTATTCATTCATTCGTTCACCCAGGTATGATTGTAATAGCTGATCACCCACCCTACTCGTTAGTGGACCCGCATATCTCCACTTCTCTTTATTACATACCCTCCTACGAGGCCCAAAAGCCCACTAGCTATGGTATTAGATACAGGGTGTGCTGGACCATTGTCTCTGGTTACCTTCCCCCAGTACACATCTAAGTTGGCTATGCCGACTCCATCCTTTATTGTCCAAGTTTCAGGACAATTTTGCCTAAATGGAGGGCTGGGTTGGCAAAGCCCATCAACATTAGACCAGGACTGATTATGTGTAATTGATCACATTCTGAAATTTCTGATCCTATGGAGACTTCTCTTAACCTCTGAACTCATAGTGAGGTCATGGTATCTACTTTCATGAGGCCCCCTTTTTTCTTTGATTATGGTAACAATAGAAAGGAATAGGGGTAGTCTCTGTCAGATCAACCAGTGCCTAACGCCCTCATCTCTTAGATTTGGTTTATAGGAAGTTTTTTTGCCCTAAACCCATTTCTTAAATTTTATGGTCAATCCAACCATTGGTTCAGGAGATATGACCTTGGGCATTTTGAGGTCTCACACATGGTCAGTAACATTTGGTGACCCATAACTAGGGTAATAATGGTCATAATTATATAAAACTATATATATATATATATATATATATATATATATATATATATATATATATATATATATATATATATATATATATATTTAAGATCAGAAAAAAGACAAGGAATCCAAATATGTGAGTTTTAGAACTCTAGGTTGAAAAATAAAAAAAATAATACATTTGCAATAAGGTCAATATTTGACCTGGGGTATAAAAATGTAAAAAAAATTTATAGATGTGAAAAATGAAGGCTTATGCTTTGGCTATTTGAATCAGTAAAAATAAAAAGTTTGTTTATGCTAGCAGTTTTTATGTAACTAACACATAAGTGAGCACCAAATTTATAAGTTGTCTGTCAATTTTACATAGTTTTCACACTTAAGCTACTAATTTGACCTATAGAAATTAAAATTACCTTGTTTTTAATATATAAAACAAATGTACAGCTCTTGGCTATAAGAAACAGCCATAAAAAGGTTGTTTATCTTGTTATTTTTCATGTAATTAACTTATAAGTGAACACCATATTTATAAATTGTTTGTCAATTCATTGAAATGTTATATCTTTGATATCAATTTGATCTTGAACTCTAAGAGTTCAATAAAAATTGTAATTCACTGCCAATAATATATAGTTAAAGTAGTGAAAGGGGAAGACAAAGCTCATATGTAGCTTAAACAATCCTGTTGCAATATATTGCTACTTGTATAGAATCAACACAGATAGTTATAGTTCCTAGTCTACAAGTTAGTACAGTTTTAGCCAGCAGTGTGTGCGGTGAGTTGTTTTTGATTTTCAATGAGCCGCAAAGAATATCAAGAATTAAAATATTGTATATAACTATATTCTAAAAAGTGTCATCTAATTGCATATCTTAAAATTACAGATTTATAGAAATTACTTAGTGAAATCCACATCTAGGATATTAGGTCTATTCACCAAAATAGAATGGTTCAGCACTTGAAATACTACCAAGACCCTACTAAAAAACAAGAATTGCATAACAATCAATCTTAGAAAAGTGACTGATGTGCTTATTGAGAAATGTGCCGGAGGATTGAAAAAAGACTCATTGTTGTGTATGAACTGTTGGACACTAATAATGAAACCCCCACCATACTTAGAACCACTGAAAACAATGAGACTGAGCAAGATTCAATTGAATCACCTTCAATCAGTGACTTGAGTAACATATCTTCAGTTAGAGATCTGGACAGTGATTGCTTGGTTGACCAAACACCAGTCAAAAAAAAGTAAGTACTAAGATAATATTTTATATTTCATCAGAAAGGTGTGTTTGATCTATATGGCCCATTTAATAGAATTTAAGGTACTGTATAAAACAAAATTGATAATTGGCAACAGTGAAGAGAGCTACTACTCATGCCAACTTGCAGAGAACTACAAAAAGGCAAATTCTTACACCAGAAGACACTTTTCAGTTTTGTGAAGAAAACTTCAGTAAGACATAAGTTAGGTACATGAAAAGTAATATCATAAACAACCTTTTTATGTGTTTCTAATAGCCAAGACCTTTGACTGTCTTTAACATGCAAAAAAAAAATTATAATTTCAATTTCTATAGGTCACTTAAGACCTTAAGTGTGAAAAATATATAGAATTGACTGACAACTTAAAAATATAGTGCTCACTTATGTGTTAATTACTTGAAAAATACTAGCATAAACAAACTTTTTTTTTTTTTTTACTGATTCTAATAGCCAAAGCATAGGCCTTCATTTTTCTCATAAAAATTTTTCCATTTTGATACCCCAGAGCAAATCTTGATGTCAAATTTGAGCAAATGTGATTTTTTTTATTTTTCAACCTAGGAGTTCTAGAACTTTAATTTTTTCTGATTCTAAATATATATAATTATGACCATTATTACCCTAATAGGTCACCAAATGTTAGTGACCTCGCACATGACCTCAAAATGCCAGAGGTCATATCTTGTGAACTGTTGGTCGATTGACCTTAAAATTTCAGAAATGGGTTTGGGATCCCCCAAACTTCCTATAAACCAAATTTCAGCAAAGTCTGAGAGATGGTGTTAATTTGCAATTTTTCTGGTTGATCTCACAGAGAATACCCCAATAGTGGGTGACCTTATGGGCATGGAGATCTGCCTTCAAGTGCGGCCTCATCCTCCATAAGTGTCAGGGAGTATGAGGGAAATCAAGGCACCTCTTTGACCAGTGATGCGATTGTGATGGAAACCATCTACATTGGGATCTGTGATGCCTTGGGGGTGGATGGCCACACAGAGAAGCAGGTTCTTTCCCCACCCTGCTCCCAAAAAGAAAAGAGAGAAGAGGACTAAAGGTTCCTCTAACTGAAGGGGCTCCAGGAATGGATGGGTCCGCTGTCATTTCGGCAAGTGACTAGGTCAAGATTGGCACATCTAACCCCAAGATGCCCTTAGGTATCCGGTCCCATACCAAGACCACAGTCACAAGTGTGCTGAGCAGACCATAGATTTTTGAACCTGCAGGCTTCAAACATATTGTAGTTATTCATGCCACTCATGGTAACATGTTGGCCAAGGGCAACATGATCCATCAGAGGAGAGCATTAACCAGCTTTATTGGTAGAGAGCCAAAGTTGTTCTGCTTCTTGGACGGGAGCCTTCTGGCAGCAGCATCCTTCCAAAGCAGCCATGATTAGTGCCTTTTGCTCACTTAATGGCAATCTAGTGAATGTGACACTGTAATCTACCATGAACTTCATGAAAAGAGTGCTCTGTGAGGGAAGTTGTGGACTAACCATAAATAATATTACTTTAGACCTGGCACCATGAACCGATCAAAGTTGAATGTTCGATGAGAAAACAGGGAGGGGCCTCAAGACCCACCCTTGCACTTTTCATCCCGTTTACCTGTGATAGACTCCTTGAGTCAGTGCATACTGGGTACTATAGTTGCCCCATTAAGGCGTTCATGCCATTGCTTCAGCCATACAAATCTCTCCTGTAGATGTGCAAAGTCAGGTTTACCTGAAGTCTGTGTAAGTTGCTCCGAGGCTGCACATGATAAGTCCCTATCATGCAAAGCTGTGCATGTCAATTGTGGAGAGCCACACACATTTCTTTGAAGCAATGTGGTACACTGTACATAACTCCATGAGAAGGAACACCTGGCCGTTCAAGCAATGGGTTGTCTCTCTTTTCATGAGGCTAAGGACTTGTCCCCGTGGCTGCCTGGGATGTTTTATGCCTCAATTTTTAAAAGGAATCTTCTGCTCCTTGGCTTTCCCATTTCCATGCCTATTTGGAAACTTTTCTCGTGTTTTACTCATGCGCAGGCCCTTGGCGCTCCCCTGGTAAAGCTGGAAGCATAATTGGCTAAAACCAGGGCTCCCCCCTCACCCAGTGTGACCATTACTAATTAGGAGAAACATCTGTGTGCTTCCACAGATTTGTTAGACTCACTGGAGGCAAAACCCCTGAAGGTGGTCATGAGGCCTTCTTCCAGGGTTCCCTAAGCTGTCCCCCAAAAGAAGGACAGCACCAAACCAGCTTCGGCTCTTACCTCCATACCCAAGTATGGATTGGGGGGGATCCTCTAAAGGAGGGCCCCCTCTGTCTCCGAAGCTGCCCCACCTGCCTAAAGTTTTGGGGATAAGTCATTGAAGGTGAAGGTTCCTTGTTTGGCCCACAAGCCTGGACTTTGCCTCTGGGATGTGTACAGTCATTCCTGTGAGGGTCTTCTTTTCAAAGAGGCTCTTTTCCACTGATTAGGGATTTAAACGGTAGACACCCCCTTTGGGGAGACTACCGCTTCATTTACCTGTACCTTTCTATCAATGTGCTCTCCAGATACTTAGCCTGATATTTTGTGGTTGCTAGCTTATGACCTTCATGTGGTGATCATTTTCTGAGCCTCTTCCATCTGAGTGACCCCTCTGGTGCTGGCATGGGCACAGTAGTCCGCATTTTAGGAAATGCTGTTGTCCTGGCTAGTTTTCCTAGAATGTCTGGCCATTTTGCCTACTTACCGCTTACATGGTAGCCACCCAAGTGTGAGACGGCCATCAAACAGAAGCGTTAAGCCTACATGCGCTCTAAACACAGCCCAAGCAATTTCACTGTGTGAATTTTGTCAAGCTAGGCTGAAGTTCCAGTATGTTTTGAAGCATGCACGCTGCTCTTCCTGGTGGGCATAAGTGTCTGCATTTAATGGGAAGATCCTTCTAGCAGAGGCGTGGAAGTGAGTCCCATTCTCCAGGAGAATGGGACTGTAATCTTGGACCCTGTGTCCGTGATAGTCTTTTGTGACCACTTTGCAGCATTCTCTAGCCAGGTTGCTACTCTACCACCATTCAATTCATGTCAGGATATCTCTGAAAGCCACAGGCTGGACTTTACCTCGAGAGGCAGTGAACCCTTCACCAACATATTTACATTGAGTGAGTTGAATCCACACCTGAGTGCTGAATTGTGGAAGGTTGACTAAATCCACCTCACTGCCTGGTGACTGGTGCCCTGTGCCCTCCACACATCCCCCCATTGAGAGCCTACTTGTCTGTCTGGGAGATGCCACTCACTGCTCTGCATACAGTGCATTATGCGCCTCCCTGAGTTTCAAATGGCTCACTGCATCTGCAGCCCTTCTTGATGGTGCCTATGCCACTTTTTTGGTTTAGGGCCAGGAAACTTAACTCCTGTAGCTCTCAGGCTGATGGTGTCTCCAGTTTTGCCCAGGATGCCACCCTGGATGGTACTACCTTTGATTATTTATCACCATGCCTGTTTCCACTGCACCGGGAGTATTGCATTTGGCCTTTTTGGATTGCACTTTCTGCCTTTTTGGATTGCACTTTCTGCCATGCTGGATCTGTATGGACCAGTGTATATAGATGGCTCAAAGTCCCAGCATAGGATTGGTTTCCACAACATATCCCCTCTGTTTGAAGTCAGTGGGAGTCTCCCAGGTGCTCTCTCTTTATGGTATAGCTGGTTGCAATACACCTCTTGGTATGGGAGATAATGTGTCGTGGCTGGTTCAGAGACAGGATTGTGATCTATAGTGACTCACAAAGCAGCTTGAGTGCTCTCTGGGCATTGGAATTGCCACACTCCCTCATCTGAGGTATCTGTGACAGCACGGTTGTCGTGAGCTGGGTGGATGTTGAGATTATCTTCTGCTTTCCTTCTCACTTTTTTGAGGGTGGGGTGTTTAGTGTTTTTATTGATTGATCTTAATGTAGCATAGTCTTAGGCTGAAATTAATTCACATGACTTGTACTCTTGTGGAGGCAGTCTAAATATTTTGTCCTTGGAAGGGGAATTGAATTTAAATAAATTGGCACAATGAATATTACTCAAAATTATTTGGTCTTGTAATTAATTACCTGAATATCATCATCACTAACTATAATTTAAGAATTGAGTATTTGAATAATAATCTCATCTTCGGCTTTTTTTTATCAAAGTTATTTCTAATAATTCTTTTATAATATAAAAAAACAAAATGGTGAAGTTCAGAAATAAATATAAGTATCAAAATTTTGTGAATTTTTAATGTCCAAAGAATTACAAATGGTGAAGTTCAGAAAATTTAGTTTTATATATCTTCTATTCTATAACTATATTTTAGCAATGTGATATTTTGAAAGGGGGGAAATTCAGTTTAGAGTTCCTTTTTAAAATTATTTTAATTGGCAAAGTTCAGAAAATTTATAAAAATTTAACCATTGCCTGGTTTCTTGATAAATGAATTATTTATTTTGGGGTTACATAATTAAGGCTTAAATAATTTTAGGATATGAATTTTCTATATTCTTGCCATTTCATCAATTTTCACTTCTTGGTCAAACATCCAAATTATTTCCTTACATATTTTTAAAAGTTATAACTGTATGATGTGTATTTATAATTACTAGTCTGCGAATTGTATGCTGACCTGGAAGTGGATGCATCTGTTCGTGAACACTGGGCAGATGAAGGTGAAAAGTTGTTCCCACACCACAACAGTATTGTCAAACTGAAGCAGAGTCTGATGCTGGCAAATCCATCTCAGTCGAAAGAAGAGATTGAAAGTTTTTATTTAAGTATGATATTAATCTAGTTTCTCCAATTATGGAATTGTAAGATGAAGTTGCTCATGAAATGTGTAATGTATGTTATATGTAAATAACTTTATTTCTAGGGGAAATTAAAGCCAATCCATTATCTTTGAGTTTACATCTAAAACTCTCAAAACTCTATCTTGATTGGGCAAAAGAAGATATTGGGAAATATGAGGAAGCATTCAATTATATGATGAAGGTTGAAGGCAGGAGACCTTTTCCACATTCCCTTGAATGGTACCAAACTATGGTTGAAGTGTTCAAGGTATGGTTCTGGAGTGCTTCATTTGTATGTGTATAATTATGGATGTTTTCATTTATAATTTGCCAATGATGGGAGGGGGGATGTATGATGAATAAGCTCGGGTAACTTTTGAAATGATTATCTGTTTGTATGATTTTAATATTTAAAAAAAAATCTATTAAATTCTCGGTGTTCTTGGTTATAAATGCTTTTTTTAATGGAAATTTGTTAAAGGCTGTTTGATTGCTAAATTTAATCCAGTCAATAACTCTTCCAACCTTTTTTTCACACCAGAATTTGTTTTAAGAAATCAGGCGTAGCTACATAATGTCCCTTGGTTTGTAGTTTTTCTCTATAGGTTTCACAAGTTTGTTTTATATTACTAAGAATCACCACAATATTTATAATTATTCTATGAAAATTTTGGAAGTAATATTTAGATGTTTTTCACATCATTATGGGCAGGTTCCAAAGATTTCTATTCCAGTTACTGGTCATTAAGTCCTAATCAAGAGCTGAATTTGTTAATATAGCAGTTTTTGCAGTTTATTTGGTTTATGAACTGGCATTGTCCTTAATGATTGCAGTATTTTAACTTATTTCATATTAGTCACCATTTCTTAAAATGTAACGCAAGTAAACTATTTGCATACTATATTTTGGGAAGCTTCAAATTTTTCATGTTTTAATAGAAGTGAAATAGTTAATAACATAAACTATCATTTAGGTCAAATTGCAGTTAATATGTTAAGCATTTGCAGCTTTTTACCTCACTGATTATTTCATCCATGGGCCTACTCTTCCAATTAATTTAATCCCATTTAATTATTCTTGATCCTTGTATAATTTTTGAGTGACAAAAGTTTTTGAAATATATGAAATGTTGATATTGGTAATTTTAATATTTTATTTTTCCCTAGGTATGCATTCAATGCATCATTAAAATTTTAACTTTTAAAGAAATCCTGCCTTTAACTTATTTTAAATAGGCATATGAAAATTGGAAGAAGTCCAAGGATGATCCTAAATTTGAAGAATTGTTCTTAAGCGTTTTGGATCGCTATGTATTTGAGAGTCTGGCATCATCAAGTGGTCCTGCTTTGTCTGCACTTTGTTCACCTAAAGAAGCAGCTCAGCGACTACAAGAGTATGTATCTGATGGGTAAATTTTATTCTAGGGGAGAAAAATTATCACTTGGTTTCAGCTATTGCTTATTAATGACTACACATGTGAAAGTGTTGGATACGCTGGGTTTGGATCCCACTTATACAATAATCCCCTAACTACATTGAATGAATTAAGTTGGGACATTTAAAGAACCTGACATACCTTATTACCTATTCTATCTATTTCCTAATCACTTTTAAGTTCTCTCTTCTACTTCCTTTCCTTCTGATGGCATTATGCTAATATACATTCATTAGTTAATGGAGTTATTTTAAAGGTAAAACCTTGATACAATTATATATTTATTGGTTGATTGAATTACTCATGTTATTATGATTAAAGATGATAGTTTTTTGAAAAGTGAATATAGTTTAACATTTCAATTGCTAGTTGTAAAATTGTAAGGCAAATATTTTCTTTTTCCCTTAGGTTTGATAAACGTCTTGTTAAAGGTTTGAAAATCTTAGGAAGAGATTCCATCTGTGGATGCCATATGATTGCAGAATTCTACTTCAACACTGCTTTATTGATATCTATACTTAGCAAAAGTGTTAGTATTAGAATTCTAGATTTAGTTTCTGTTTGTTGCTAAAAAGATTATTTGGATAATTAGTCTTTGCATAAATTAAAAAGTTGAATAGTTGCTGTTCCTCAAGCTGCCTACCAATTTAGTATTAAAAAAACTTTTCCTACTGAGTCTTACTTATAAAATCAGTTGTCAGTGTAATTCAAACTTGGGACCCTATTTATAGGGTTGCCCTTTAGTTAATGTTTTTATTAAATCTTTTAAATGCACTGTATTAGTAGATAGTGGTTGGAAGTATAGGAATTCAAATATGCACTTTGTAATGCAAGCCTTTTAGCCATGCTTTGTTCCTTTCAGGAATCTATCCTTCATAAGGATATCTATTTGGGTTGTCTATTACTGCATGCTGGCTATCTTCCCGGTAAGGATGCTCGATCTCATTCAAGCAGTTCGGAGGACAGTGACATTGTCAAGAGTCAGTGGTATAATCAAGGGCATTACAGAGTTTCTCAGGCTGGGCACATGCTCAATCAGCTCGCACATGCATACCGGGGGCAAAAGCATTACCTCAATAAGGTTAGTTATTGCATTGGTTTGCTATTGTGGTTTTTACTTGTCTTTGGCAATGGCCTCCCACCTCCCCATTCTACCAGGCTCACTGAACTCCAGTAGCCGTATCTTAATCAAAGAGATCCATCGCTGTATTTTGTCCTTTCCTGTGTTGGCATGTTGTGAATATGTGACCACACAGGGAGGCCTCCTGTTCAAAAGGGCCTATACCTGGTACCTTGATTGCCTTGACCTCTCAGCTCCAGTACCCACCTTGTGCACCCCCTCCTCATTTTCAGGACTTCCAGCTTTATATCGTCCACTATTTGCGCTCTTGTCTACATTGGCTCCTTTCCTTTCAGATCTCTCCTTACTCACCTCTGCCCCTTAAGGGGGTGGGGGTGTAACTTGGGCTAATACCCCTGCTGCAACTAAAATCTGGAGGAGGGCAGGCATGCTCTCATTGCCATGGTATGATGACAATAATAGTCGATTTCACCCCCTCCCCCTCCTTCCCTACTCCTCAGTGAACCCACCTATCTCTATTTTTTATTACATTCCTAGTCTACCCGTCCATATTTTTCCTTTCCCAACTTCTGCTGCTCATGGGCAGCTCCACCTCAAATTAGCAGGCAGACCCCCACCCTCCATGCTTTCCTAAGGGCCCATTTCCCCTTCAAGAGTTCCCCTTCCAATGACTGAGATGGATTTCAGTGGCCCGCCGAAGAGGCAAAGGTATCATTGCTGCAGAATCACTCACTTGCGAAGAGGGCAGCAACTAGGGGCCTCTCACAACCCCATAAGGAAAATTATGGGCTGCCTGGCCATTTATTGGGAGGAGTAGCCTCATGGCGGCAGCTGGTTTTGCTGGCCCTATACTCATGCCTCGCAGAGTGGGCTACTGTGTTGGATGATTAGTGATTGTATCCTGTGAAATAACTGGGTCTCGATGCCCACTGATGAAGTTATTTAAACTCCCCATCAACTCCCCCTTTACCATCTACCACTGAAAAAATGGATGTCCCCACCCTTGTGCTTTCGCAGGGGATCCTCCAAACCTCTTTGACTGGAGAGGAGGTTTACCCCTCTCCTAGGCCTACAGGTGCTCAGGGACTTCCCCCCCCCTGACCTCTCACTTCCAGCGGCAGTGCCTCCTTTTCTTTCACTGGGGAGTGCCGGGAAAGCTCACAGGTGGCCCAAAATTAGCTGCTGCTGGCAGGGTTGGCAAAACTCCCCTAAATTTTGAAAACTCAATAAAACCCGGGTTTTATTGTGGGTTTTTCAAATCTCAGGTTTTTTCAAAAAACAAATGCTATAAGCATTAGAATAACATAGAAAAAGAATAGCTATCTCTTTTTTCATATAATACTAATAATTACTTAATTTAATAATTATATTATACTAAGAAAAGATCACAGTAACAGATCACTGATCGAGAATTGTGGGCACCCATGATAGCCATAACCTGTAGATGAATTATGAGTCGGTATCAGAGAAATAACCTTAATTTGATACATATTTGTTGAAATTATAAACATAAATATGAATTAAAAAAAAACAACAACCCAAACCCGGGTAATAAAACCTTGGTTTTTTGATTTGCCAACCCTGGCAACCCCTTAGGGGGCAAGGGATAGCAGGGCCCAGCGGTCCGTTCCCCCAAATGTACTGCACTCGTGCATTCAGAGTCTAGAGGGGGTCACTATCTGCTCCCCTCGAGCCCCTGACTGATCCCGGTTCGTTGGCCCATGATGAGATGAAAGGTTCTTTGAATGGGATCTGTGTCTTGGGGGGGGGGCATGGATGCCCAACCCCCTGAGATGGATATGGTCATTAAGGTGATCCAGTCTCACACTTTAGGATCTTTCATGGGGTTGAATCGGGGCTCGGTGCCAAGTGCGCCCCTGGACAAACTCCTCAGATGGCTCCAGTCCGAGAGGACTCACAAGGAGAGGTGGGAATTCCTCCCCTAACTGGTGCCCCTGTGCCAGCCAAGACCTTCTCCATTTCAGAGAAGGATCAGGCTGAGGCCAGTCCATTGGGCCTAGGGGCTCTGGCCGGCGGAGGGGAAAAACGGGTTCATTCCCTACCCTCTCATAAAAAGAAATGAAGTTGTAAGACAAAATGACTAAGGGCTCCTCTCCCTCATGGGGAACCACAGTGACGGACAGGTCTGCTGCTGTTTTGGTAAGCGACCAAGCCAAGATTGGCATGTCCGCCCCCATTCCAAAGTCAGGGGTACCTGAAGTCTGTAAGTTATCCCAAGGCTGCACATAAGTCCAATCATGTGTGGCCAAGTGTGTCAATTGCAGAGAGCCGCATCTCACTTCTTAGTAGAAGCAATGTGGTGTGTGTATCTCCTTGAGAAGGAAATCCTGGCTGTTCAGGCCCACGATCAGCTCTCATTTTGCGAGGTTAAGGACTTGGTCCTGGTGCATCCAGTGCTGTCTGGGACGCCTTATGCCTTAATCTTAAGAAAGAAACTCTGCTCTTGACCCCTCCAGGCCTACAGGAACGGTCATTTCTGTTCCCATTTAAAACCTTTCTGCCGGTTCTACTCAGCCTGGGTGCTGCCCAATACACTTGACGGGATAAAGGGTTCACACCCACACCTGGCTAAAACCACGTCTCCTCCCATATGGCAAAACAGCCATGGGATGGAGGGTGGGTGGGAGGATGCACCATTTACACCTGGCATGATGTCTCCATCCTTCTCTTATCTTTAGATACCTCCTTTCTGGCAGTAGCTCTACTGTGCAAAGGAAGAACGCCGAATATACAAATTTTCCAAATTTGAGTTATATATTGACTCTTATGTAGTTCGACCCGTAGATTCCATTTCTTGCATTGGTTTACGCCCATCTTTCACTCGTTTTGAGTTAGAAATTGGCCACACACCGAATATACGCAACACTACCATGGTTAACATAGAAGAAACACTGAATATGCAAAATGCAGAGGTTAAACACCAATTATACTTAATATTCGGTCTGTTTCATTTGTATGTAGCATGATATCCAGACGTAAAACACCGAATATGCAAGCTTTCTATCAATTTATTGCCACTCCTCTCATACAGCAACCTGTTTTTTCCTGAATAAATTGTGAGCTATGTGTCTGTACTGAAATGGACAAGTTTTTTTCTGCCTATGTCAAGTTTTATCTTTTTAATTCAGTCAGAGGTAATCTCGTTAAAGCAGAAGGGCTGGTAGCCATGGCTTGCAATTACAATACACCATCAAACGTCTTCCATTTTTTAAAAGAACAGTAAGTATAAAACATATTAAGCTTTAATTTTGTTTTCTATCACAAAATGCGTTTGCCTCTATTTTATTTTATTTTAGATTTATAATTAAATATTTTCTTTATATTTATAATAACTAATTTTTTTAATAATATGGCCTGTAGTGTAAATAATAGTCATAATTACTGAAATGTAAAAAATAAGAATTCATTAAATCTTTTCATTATTGGTTTCAAGATGAAGTTGAATAGCTTGGCTGGTGAGAGATGATTAGTTTGTGTTGTCTCTCGCATCAAATTTAATCTTTAATCAAATTAAATCATATCAAATTAAATATGAGCTCGCAGGGGTTTCAGGCTTACACTTCCTTGTGTGTCTGTTCCTGGAGGTTTAAGTGCCCTCCTGTTTGTCCAGCTTCTTATTCTTTGTTTCTTTGGTAGCCTAGACTGCTAGACCCACTATGGGTGCATTGTCGGTCTATAACCGGTAATTTAGGATTTTTTTTATTTGGATCCAGATTATGTTCTCTTTTGTGCATTGTGTGTGTTTGCTATGTTCACGGCACTGCGCGGCTGCCTGCATCTCTTGCTGAGTCACCGACATTTAGCTTTCAATATCGTTTATCTTTAATATATTGTTGTTTATATATATTTATATTCAGGAGCAAACCTTAAATATTTGTATGCCTCTGTTATATGTGTGTCCATTTGTTAACACAAAAATACTTGCACCGTTATGTTGTGTGTACAAGGTAACAAGCATAAATTAAGGTGGTGGTGAAGGAGGTAAGGGAAGATGATGATGGTGATGATTATCATTATGATGATGCAGTAATTCCCCAAATTATTGTATGTGCTACTTAAATGCAATGCATAAATATTTGATAATTTTTCTCTTTTCAGAGGTGTTTTGAGGACAGAAGGGCAAGACATTTCATGCATTCAAGAGAATAATATAGCAGCTGCTATCGAAGTTCAATCTCCTGGAGTTTCCAATGCTCATGAAGCAGTTTAGGACCTTGAATTGGCTTCCCATCACACCTCCATTGCTTCTGAGGTTAAAAAAGGGAGGAAATCAATGACACAAGAAAATATCATTCAAGATAAAGAAAAACATCCAATATTCAATGGATGTGATATAGATAAAAGCCCTTACAAATGCCATGCCAAGTTTTCAGATTAAATACGAAACCACATTCACTCAGAATTTTGGAAAAACTGCTACAATATGAGGTGAGCATGGTTGTCAAGCAAAGTAACCAGGAAAGAAGTAGAAAGAAGGCATATTCAGGAAGATTTTCAAGGAAGAAGTCATCGTATGTGTATACACTGAGTGATGCCCAAGGACAAGCAACCAAAGTCTGTCAGAAATTTTTTCTTAGCATTTTAGGGTACAGTCAAGATCAGGTTATAAAATCATTATTTCCTTCCATTGATGCAGCTTCTTCATCCACAACTAATTTGTCAGGAAATATTGCAGTGCCAGATAAGAGAGGAAAACATGAACCTACCAATCAAGTTAATAGAGAAGTAATAATGAATCACTTTGAATCTTTCAATCAAGTTATTTCTCATTTCAGAAGAGACCATGCTCCACATGTAAGATACCTCCAACAAATCTCTCTGTTGCTTCAATGTACTAACTATTTCAAGAAAAACTCGCATCAGTCCGTTGTTCATATGAATCCTATCGGAGTATACTAAAGAAAGTGAACATAAGTTTTTCTTAACCTTGTGTTGACAAATGTTCAACATGCTTATTTTATGAATTGAATATGAATGAAGAAAATGCTGAAAAGGCTCAATTGCACAATGAAATGCAAAAAGAAGCAAGAAAAGAATACAATAAAGATAGTGAGATATCTGAACAAATGGATTGAGTCCTAATATTTGCCGTCGATATGCAAAAAGTTTTACTCCTGCCAAGGATGCCTGATGTTAAAGAAAGTTTTTTCTGCTTGAGAATGGTTGTGTTTAATGAAACATTTGCTTCTTTAAAGAAAAATCAACATCACTATTGTATAGTTTGGAATGAAAGTCTTCTAGGTAGGAATGCCCCTGATGTTGCATCATCCTATATCAAAGTAATTAAGGAAAATAGAGATACAAAGAAGTTTATATTTTTTCGGACAGATAATTGCGTTGCTCAGAATAAAAACTGGACATTATATTCGGCATTTGCTTTACTTGTCAATGAAGTTCTTGGACCCTCGGAAATCACATTGAAATATCTTGTCACCGGTCACACATTCTTTGTTGCAGATGGCGTTCATGTAAAAATTTAACAAGTAATCCGGAAAAAGAAGAATCTGTATGATATGAGAGACCTGCGATTCACTGGAACTTTCACTGAAGAGAACAACGCTCTTAGAAATGCAACTTTATGATTTTAAGGCCATGAAAACTTGTCAAGGTTAAGAACAACCTGAAGAGTGTCTTCTGAGAATAATATTCCTCCTTTACAAGATTTATGTGAAGTCCGATTTGAGAAAGGTCTGCACAGACTGATCTATAAAAAAACATTTCAGGACTCTGGAACTAAAGTTAAATTTCTGAAAGAAATTATTCCACCCAGTTATTCAGCAAAATATTCATCAAAGCCCAGAGGAATTCAAAAAAGAAAATTGGATAAAATTCACTCGGGTCTTGTTATGAGAATGCCTATTTCCTGTCGAGCATTTTGGAATAACCTCCCTACTAGTGATAATATCTCCGATCTCTTAAATTCTAGAGTAGATTAAACATCAAGGTCTTATGAATTTTCCTGTTAAGTTTAAAATGGATTTACTTTTTGTGTATTTAGTAATTTTTCCTTAAAAAGGGATATAGCTACAGTTTTTTTGGGAAGTTTTATACTTTTACTCAGATCGTTTTAAATAGGACTATATTCACTATTTTCTTTATTAAATTAAGGATATTTCAAACTAATATTAACATGCAAATAGAAAGATAAATTCATTGCATTTTTTAAATATCAATAAAAATTATATAGATTTATAGAATTGTTTATACCTTCTCAATGACTTGTTAAAAATTCTAATAATAACAAAAACAGTGATGAATGTATAGTGTAATGTGGTTGCCATAATTGTAATGAAGTCTGATTGCTTAATGTTGTCAATAATACAAAGTAAAAACACCGAATATAGGTATAATCGGTGTCTCATTGTTGAATATTAATGGTCATTCAAGAAACAAAACACCGAATATACATATATTCGGTTTCTTTCCTCTGCATTTGTGGTGAATAGTAATCCACAAACCAAAGGAAAAACAGTTTTTGTGCAACTGAGCCAAAAATATCAAATTAATGCACAAAAGAAAGTACAAATATGAAAGATGATGCCCATAATGGAGTAAATACATTAAACATTTAACAGAATCTTGAAAATATACTATTATTTTGGCATTGCAATAAAGGAAAACTTTGAACGCTTCTCCTGTAAAGTTATTATTTTGTATATTCGGTGCTGTTTCTCTGCACCTGGATAGGAGGTATACTGTTATTTCCACGTACATTCCACTGTTGGCTAACGACGCAGGGGACTTACACCACATTGTGGCACAGTTGCTGAGGCCCTTTCTCTTGCCTTGGGATCTGAATGCTGGCTCCCCCCCCCCCCTCTGTGGACACTACTCAATCAATCCCAGGGGTTGGGGTCCTTTCCGACCTGATCAAAAGATGGAGTTAGGTGTCCTAAATGTGGAGGAGTTTACACATCACTGCACGATAACTGCTTCATTTTCCTATCTTGCTCTATCTTTTGTGCTCTGGATGCACAGCCTGATTTTGGGGTTGGGGTAGTCGATGACCTCTACGGTAGTGTTCACTTTCCCATGCAAATATTTTCTCGGCTGCTGCCGCTGGAGAGCCTACCTAGTGGGGCTTGATGCGGTGCACTGCATTTCAGGAAATGACTGATTTCTCTTTCTCAGTCGAGTTTTGGTCGGTAGATGAGGCCACCAAGTTGTTCTCTGGCAACCTCACCGCCGTGGGCCTAACTACTATTCCTATAATGCATGGCTGTTTTGCATGCCAACTGCTTCCCTGGTGGTCAGTGGAGTGTGAGGTGGCCCTCAAACAAAAGCGTTATGCCTATATGCGCTATAAGTGCCACCTGAACAATTTCACTGAATTTCATCCAGCTAGGGTTAGGTTTCTGCATGTTTCAAAACACGCATGCTGCTCTTCCTGGCAGGCATACATATTATCACTTAATGGGAAGACTCCCTCTAGCAAAGGTTTGAAGGAGACTCAAAAGGATTCTGGGCATGTTCTTGCAGGACCCTTTCCCGGTCTCCAGGAGAATGGGACTGCTATCTCAGACCCTGCGTCCGTGACAGAGTCCTTTCCATTGCATTCTCTAGCTGGAATGCTGCTCTCCTAGCATTCAATGTGTGTTGTGATGTTGCAAAAGTTCGCTGACTGACCTTTACCTGCAATGCTGGAGAACCCTTCAATGACAGGTTTACTGTGAGTGAGTTGCAATCTGCTCTTGCTTCATGAGCAGACACTCCCCCTGGTCTGGACGATGTCCCATACGCCATGCTTCGACATCTGGGTGAGCGAGGCATGGCCTTTCTGTTAGATTTGTTCAACAGGATCTGGAAAGAGGGTATCCTCCCAGACTCTTGCAATTGCTACTGTGCCTGCGTGTGCAAGTTGAAAGAGAAATTGGTAAATATTAGATTTGCATTTTTTATGGACAGCGGAGACTACCTGTCCTCTGCACAGTGCGGCTTCCACAAGTTCCACTCTACATTGGATGCTCTGCTCAGACTGGAAAATGCCATTCGTTTGGCCTTCCTTCTGGAACAGCACTATGCCAGTGTTTTTCGATCAGGATAAGGCTTATGATAGCACATGGAGATACGGTATCATGGACTCTCTCCACATGATGGGGGCGAGGGGATGCCTCCCAATCTTTATATCTGAATTTTTGCGAGTTTGATGATTCCGCATATGGGTGGGGGGGGGGGAGCCTTCTCCTGCCCAATGGAGCAGGAAGAAGGTCTCTTGCAGGTTTACTGTGAGTGAGTTGCTATCTTCAGTGTCACACTCATTTCCCCTTAATATCAATGGCATCAGCTTGGTGCTGCTGGAAGATGATTTTTATGCTCTACATGGACGACCGCTAAATCCTTTTTGATGCAGCTCAGATGCCAACTCTGGAGCATTGACTCTAACAGGCATTGAACCGCGTCTCTTGTTATCCTGAAACACACAGGCTTCTGTTTTCCTTGCCCAAGACTAAGGTGTTGCACTTCTGCCACCATCCACTGCTCTACCCTGACCCAGACCCGTTTCTAAATGGAGTTTGCCTGGAAGTGGTGGACTTGCAACCTTTCTTTGGTCTTGTATTTGACTGACGCCTCACTTGGGAGATTCATATTTGCAGCCTTAGTGTCTCTTGTACCCACACTATGCATATTTTTTGCTTCATGATGTTCAGCACCTGGGGTACTGATAGGGCTGTAGCGGGCCGAAAATAGATCTCTAATCCCAATCGATAATCGATCCAACCCGCTTCCTACACTGTCCGGACGTGAGAAATCGAGGGAGAATAAAACGGATTGTATATACAGTCCCTTTACTTACAAAAAAATACAATGATAGTTACAGTTTATATTTACAAAATTTTATATTTACTAGGGAAGTGTGCACACTTCAAAATGAGGCTAAATTCCCCAATCAAAATAACGATACCAAACGAGAATCTTATAACCGGCGGATACAACAATTTACGTATATTCTACACAAAACAAAAAAAACACAACCACAACCGAACGAAAAGGGGACACGCGCTATGACTTGCTGGAGGTGGGTGGTAGTTGGCTAACTAGAAGGAGGCAGGATTGTCAACGAAGGCAGGTATGGCGGTTCAGGTGGTTAGAGACACGAAAGCCCTCCTCTCAGGGCTGGGTGGAGCACTCTTCTATAGAACCCCTCTTGCTGCCAGTCCACACTTCCACTCTCTGAAGAAGAGATATATCCTCCTTCAGTGACCCATTTATTTATACATGGATGGCGAAACTAATAAGTGGGCATTACCCGAAAATACATCGACTAGCTTACCCCTTTCCAGAATAACGCTTCGTTAAAAGTTAATTTAAACAAAGAACTATCTTATTATAGTGATATTTCAAAATTAGCTATTATCTTTCCAGAATAACGCCTGGAAAGAAAGAAAAACATGGTAATCATTTTATACATGAATTAAACAAAAATAAAACAAACCCATTCCCATTCACACACATTCTTACAGAGGGAGGGAGAGGGTACTGAGAAAAGGGGTGGGAGAATGGCCCTTTTACACACACTCACATTCGCCCCACCACACCCCTCCTTCCTTAAGCCATTCGACCAGCCACTCACTAAACCCTTTCAATCACTCTCCACGGTACCACTTGTGCTCAATCGCACCCTTCTGCACCCATTCACACTCTTCTACTGGTCCCTGGCTACGCGTAGCAATTAGTCGGGGTTGTTCGTCAGTCGTCCTGTCAGTCTCATCGTCACTATTTATCATCTCATCAACCATACTCTTATCCCTCATTACCAGTTCTCCCATCTCACGACAGAATTCTTTCATACTCTTCCGTTCAGAACCCTCACTCTTCATACCCCCATTCATCAGCTCCTCACTCACAGCTCTCATCCAACTCAAGGTACATTCTTGCGAAACAGACAGGTCACTCACATCCCCTGTATTCTCAACAGGCATACCAGAAACCCCTTCGACTGGTTCCCACCAGAAACCTGAAAAATCAGCCACTTCATCATTCACTACATCAAACTCACCCCTACTATTACCATTCATAAAACCCGAAAAATCAGCCACACTAGGTTCATTCTGCCCAAACACACTATCATTCATACTGTTCCCAAAACCAGAAAAATCAGGCACAGGCAGCTCACTCACTCGTCTACTTATACCAGCCAAATCACTCACCTGTTTACGCAAAAACTCAATCTCCCTTTCAAGATCCCCCATACCAGAAACACTCTGCTCAGACTTACTTTCATTCGTACTTGCATTCTTCCTTTCACCCTTCTTTGTACGCTTTCTACTCCTCGAGACTAAGACTAGCTCTTTCCCAGACAGATCCATTCTATCACATTCAATCTCATCATCATGCACTTTACCTCTTTCTCTACACAGTCCATACACCGGATGGCTCACCAGGTAGTCAGGAGGTTCTCTCCATCTCCTTAACTGACTCTGATGAGCCCGCACTCTCTCAGTCATGCCGTCATTCAAACTCTCCAAAACATACGTTACCCCATTTTCCCAAACTCTCACAACTCTATAAGGTCCATCAAACTTCTCACTCATCTTTGATACATTCAACCTACCCTTCACTTCTTTCACCTTCAATACTTTTGTACCTAATTCAAATGAACGGAACCTTTCATGCGCCTCACGCCATACACTCTGCTCACTTTCACTCAAACGAAACCTATCTTTCACTCGCCTTTCAAAATTCATCACAAACTGACATGGGGACATTCCAGTTGCACTATGCACAGTTGAATTATACGCCCAGAACACTCTCCCCAGACACACATCCCAGTCATTCACTGTCGTACTCATCATTCTCAACATCTCACACAAGGTTCTTATAGTCCGTTCAGCCAATCCATTTGAAGATGGTACATACGGAGTTGTTCTCACATGCTCCACACCATTCTCTCTCAACATTTGCTCAAACACTTCCCCTACAAATTCAGGCCCATTATCACTCAGACATCTTCTAGGCTTCCATACACACATAGGAAAAAACAACTGCTCAACCACACGCGCAACAGTCACTCCTTTTATCTCTCACAGGAGCTGCATACACAAACTTACTTTTATGGTCAACCATCACAACCATACCAATATTCCCAGCACTCGTACGCGGCAAAGACACACAATCAATCACTACCAATTCAAACGGTTCTTTCGCATCAACTTTCAACATCGGTGGTTTCACTTGCACACCTTGCACCTTTCGCTTCTGACACCTTTCACACGTAGTTGCAACATCATTCACAACAGTTCTCAGAAACGGGTGGAACACGCTCCTTCATACACTCCCACAGCTTAAACTTACCCATATGCCCATAATTATCATGCACAACCTTCACCAGACCAATCATACCAACTAAGGACATCACAGGTACATACATATCATCACCACCCTTCACATGCCTCACAAAATATACAACATCCATACAAACAACAAAATCCTTAGCATACCTTTTAAAATCACTTAAACACTCTAGCCATTCATTCAAATCAACACGCATCATTACACACTTCTTCAACTCACTAACAAAAGGACACATCTCTTGCATCTCTAGAATATCATCATCACTTAAAATCTCATTCTCATCATCCATGACCAACTCAATCATACCGCAAAACTTGACAACATTTTTTGCACACTCCTTCAACCTCATCACCTCACATTCACCTTTCATAAGACGATCCTTATCAGCATCCAAAGACAAATCATTCAATCTCATAAAGTCTACACCAAGCAAGAAACAACACAGCATTTGCTCACCTTTCAGAATCACAAAGTCATGCTTCACATTCACATCATTACCCAAACTCACTTTCAGACTAACCTGTTCCCATGCCACTATCATGCCATTCCCTAATCCACTTATCCGTAACTTCACAGGTTTATGCTCGCAACATCTAAACTCTTCATACTTACTCAGAATATTCTCATTCACTAAAGACACTTGCGCTCCAGTATCACTCAAACCACAGAACAACCTTTCACCAACTTTCACTCTCGCTTCCATCATATCAGGTCCACCATGTTCACAATACACAGAAGGAACAAGCACACCAACATCAGCACTGATATCCACACTGTCATTAACTCCCATATCATCACTCAACACACACTCATCTTCATCCAGACAATCATTCTTCTCTCTTATATATGAACACTTTTCAATCACCCAATTGTAGTGCACACCGCTCAAACATTGCAGATGTACCACATTAGGATTCAAACCCTTCATCTTTGTACACAATCGGCCTCTCACCACCAAAATGCACATAAACAATCACTCCATACAAACGACTCACTACAATCAACACTTCCTTAAATGGCGGGACCCCTTGCATACATATCGCTCTCAATTCTTTCATGAAGTTCCGCACCTTTGCCATACCAATGCTTTCAGGCTTCGTACACACTTCATTCATTACCTCCTTCCTTAAATCATCTACACTATCGGGCACTCTCACATCTACTCCATCACTCTTCAAATCTTGCAAACCATTCCATAAACTCTCAAACAAGGAATCACCACCACCCTTACTCTCTTTTCCATTCATAATCCCTTTCGGCAAATACTCAGGATCACTCACTCCACACACATTTTCATCATTCGTACCAGGATACCTTGACATCAAATCAGCCACTCCATTCCGTTCACCAGGCACATACTCAATCACATAGTCAAAGTCACTCAAATCTTCCAAAGTCCTTGCAATCCTACTATCAGCCCACTTCATACGCTGCAGATACACAAGAGGTTGATGATCGTTTTTTATCACAAACCTCACACCATACAAAAATGGACGCAACACTTTCAAACAATATCTTATCGCAGCCAGCTCTCGTTCCACAGTCGAATACTTTCGTTCTGCAACATTCATAGCCTTGGATACATACCCAATTATTCGCCTGACATTCTTTCCATTCAAACGCTGCTCTTGCATCAGAAAACCTCCCATACAATACCCACTCGCATCTGTATACAGTTCAAGCATTTTAGCATTTACACTATAATCTGGGTAAGCCAATTCAACATCTTCAGCCGCTGCCTCTTTCAGTCTCTCATACGCCTCATTCATCTTATCATTCCACTTGACAACCGTACTACCTTTCTTGCCCATCCACTCAGTCAGAGGCTTACTCACACCAGAACAATCACGTATAAACTTTCGCTGGAACTCAATCAAACCCCAAAATGACTTCAGTTGCTTCACAGTCACCGGTTTAGGAAACATTCGCACCTTCTCAACATACTTCGATGATTTTCGCAATCCATTCTCACTCACCATATGCCCAAGGAATTCCACTTCTTTCGCAAACCATTCACACTTCGCCACTTTCACCTTCACACCAACACTCTCCAACGTTCTCAACACATCATTCACCAATCTCATATGCTCCTCAAAAGTCTCAGTCATAATCAAAATATCATCTATAAACGCAATCACATTCTTACTCGCAAACTTACTCAACACAACATTCATTGCCCGCTGCAAGGCTCCGGGAGCATTAGCCAACCCAAAGCTGAGGTTCCGGAACTGGTAATGCCTCTTTGAGGAAGAGAAGGCAGTTACTGGCCGGCTCTCCTCAGCAATGGGCATCTGGTAATACCCTCGTACCAGATCCAGCTTCGTAAACCACTCCATCCCATGCATACTATACACACACTCAGATACCACACACATCGGAAACCTTTCTTTCACAGTCCTTTCATTCACCTTTCGATAATCCACACACAGACGCAATCTTCCATCTGGCTTACGTACAGGTACAATTGGACTATTCCATGCACTCGCTCTCTTCAATCACTCCCAATTGCTCCAATTCCAAACACTGCTCCTCAATCTCATCAGCAACCGGACGTGGGAAATGCCTCGGCCGCTGATAAATTGGGGAGTCCTCCTTCAGGACAATCTTGAATTCCGGGAGCTTTGCAACCCCGAAATCCAGATCACCCTTACTGAGGGCTCCCTTTCGCTCAAATATCATTCGATACACATCCTCCCTTTCATACTCAGTCAAACATCCATCCAATTTCACCATGTCCTTCACCTCATTATACATACATTCGCATGTCTTTTCATTCGCAACATTCACCCTGATATCCGTACTATCGTCCATACCTACCTCATTGACAGTGGAGAGGTGGCCCAGTACATCTCCGACTTGGATTTCCCTCACCTGCCCTTTCACACTGGGATCCGCCTGCACACATACAAAAGGATCATTCATTCTCTTCAAGCCATCAAACACACAAGCAACACGCCTTACCTTATAACATGCATCCTTTCCATCCAATATCACAGTGTTCTCACTCACATTCAAACTAACATCCTTACTCCAACTCACTCTAACAGACACCTTTTCACCCTTCACAAGCCTTACATTCTCCATAGCAGTCACCTCAATACCAGTAAACACACTCCTCAAAACGCTACCATCTTTCCCTACATACAACTTATACACCCCATTTTTACCAATCTTTCTCTCAATCTGATCACTCGCAGGATGCACAACCATACGATTCATTTTCATAAAATCATACCCCAAAATCACACCATAATCACTACTCACCTTATCAATCACAGAAAATTCACATTCATTCATCATCATACCATGCATTCGAACAGCTGACCTTATCATTCCAATCACAGGCACTCTCTTATTTCCAATACCTACTAAACTACCCTTGCACTCAGACAGGAGGGCTTTCTCGCTAACCTTGTCATACACATCTTTATACACCAAGCTCGCCTTGCATCCAGAATCTATTAAAGCCAAACACTCAATTCCATTCAATTCCACCTTCACACTCAGACACTCATACTTCCTACCAGACAGCACTTTCACACTAGACAGACTTACCAACACATTACTCACACTCATGCACCCAGAGGATACTTCAGCAGGTACCCTCTTACCATTCAGTTTCCCGCTTCAGACTTTCCATTCACACCTTGCGCTCTCAGTCTAATCCAACACTTTTCACTTGAATGTCCTTCCATCGCACAATAGCTACATACATTCCTCTGGTCACGACACATCCTTGCATAATGACCAGCCTTTCCACAATTACCACATGCATATTTCATACTTTCCCCACCAGTTGCTCCACCATTCAACCTCGGACAATCTTTCTTCAAATGGCCTATTTCTTTACACTCGAAGCACTCTTTCACACTTTCCTGGCAATCCTTTATCATATGCCCTTTCTTACCACACCCAAAACACGCACCAGATGTCCACCTACATTCTGCCAACATATGACCTTTCCTTCCACACCGACGACATTCCACAATCTTTCTCCCACCATTCGGTCTCTCGTTTGCTGGGACATACCTCGGTTTCTCTCTCATATATCCGTTCCCACGCTTGAAATTCATCTGCCCCCTTCCATTCGACCACCCTCCATTTGCCCATCCATTCCGCCGGCCCAGGAAATTTGACATCACTCCAGCTGGTGCAGGCTTCAGGGCATCCCTGTAGCTGACAAACTGCTGGGGTGGATGAAAGCTCCTGGGCTTCTTACCTCCCAACATTCACACTGTACCATCCATCCTCTTCTATATTGCTTTCATCATCAAATCGTCCATCTTCTAACAGTTCCAACACATCCTCCCACATCAACCGTTCACCTGTCAGTCTCACTCTCTCCTTTCTCTTTCCACTCAGCCATTCACTCACCTTTCGCGGGATCGTGTCCAAAAACTTCCTCATGAGTGGTTTACATTCATTTACATCATCATCACCATACCTCGTTCTTGCCATACTCTCAAGCCTATGTGCATACATATTCACACTTTCACTCTTCCCAATTCGAGCCTTCTCAAATTCATTCACCCTCTTATACTTCACACTCTCTTTCATTCGTTTCACCTGCCCAATCAATCTCTTCTTCACTACATCGTACTTTGGCTCTCCCACACTCGTTATCACTCGCAAGAACTCCAACACTTTCCCATCCAAACAATCTCCCAGAACACTCACCCAGTGACCCTTGTTCTGCGGGTACTTGAGCTTGCAGTACCGCTCAAAATCCCTGAAGAACTCATCCATACTCTTTCCCCCATGCAATCTAAACTTATCAATCCTTGGCACTTCCCTAATCAAAATTCCTTTCCCCACATTCACTTTACTCTCCGAAGAGCTACTCTCGGTCTCACTCATTCCAATCATATTGTCACACTCTCCCTCATCTGAGTATAGCGAATCCACACTCTTCCCTCTCGCCTTCCTATCCTTAACCTTAGAACCATGCTTACTTCCTCTCTTCCATTCACCCCCTTTCCTACCACTCACAGTATCTTCTTTAGACTCAACCCTACTGCCATCCATTCCATTTAGCGGAGTCCCTTCAGTAGGAGCAGGGGTCAGGGTTGTAGGTCCTGGGACTGATCCAGCCCCTGTCATCATGTTATACAGGTCCTGCATCCGTCGGTCCGTCTGATCCTGTCGGTCTCCCATTTCCTTCTTCATCTTATCAGTCTTTTCATTCATCCCTTTTATTTTATTCTCCATTCCCTCCATCATTCCCTGCAACATTTCACACTCCTCTTCTTTCTTTCTCAACTCCAGTCTCAATCGCACTACTTCTTCATTCAACGTTTCCGCTACAGCCATTGTTCCCAAGTTAGTAAAAAGATAGAAGAAGGGAAAAATCAATCAAACTACTTGTCACACTAATTGGGTATGGACTGCAATCCAATCCAGTCACGCTCCCAGTTTCGAAGTCTCGCGTCCCTATTCGGGCGCCAAATGTAGCGGGCCGAAAATAGATCTCTAATCCCAATCGATAATTGATCCAACCCGCTTCCTACACTGTCCGGACGTGAGAAATCGAGGGAGAATAAAACGGATTGTATATACAGTCCCTTTACTTACAAAAAAATACAATGATAGTTACAGTTTATATTTACAAAATTTTATATTTACTAGGGAAGTGTGCACACTTCAAAATGAGGCTAAATTCCCCAATCAAAATTACGATACCAAACGAGAATCTTATAACCGGCGGATACAACAATTTACGTATATTCTACACAAAACAAAAAAAACACAACCACAACCGAACGAAAAGGGGACACGCGCTATGACTTGCTGGAGGTGGGTGGTAGTTGGCTAACTAGAAGGAGGCAGGATTGTCAACGAAGGCAGGTATGGCGGTTCAGGTAGTTAGAGACACGAAAGCCCTCCTCTCAGGGCTGGGTGGAGCACTCTTCTATAGAACCCCTCTTGCTGCCAGTCCACACTTCCACTCTCTGAAGAAGAGATATATCCTCCTTCAGTGACCCATTTATTTATACATGGATGGCGAAACTAATAAGTGGGCATTACCCGAAAATACATCGACTAGCTTACCCCTTTCCAGAATAACGCTTCGTTAAAAGTTAATTTAAACAAAGAACTATCTTATTATAGTGATATTTCAAAATTAGCTATTATCTTTCCAGAATAACGCCTGGAAAGAAAGAAAAACATGGTAATCATTTTATACATGAATTAAACAAAAATAAAACAAACCCATTCCCATTCACACACATTCTTACAGAGGGAGGGAGAGGGTACTGAGAAAAGGGGTGGGAGAATGGCCATTTTACACACACTCACATTCGCCCCACCACAGGGCTACTGCATTACTCTTCTATCGATCCTTTGTTCATTTGAAGCTTGACTAGGGATGCAAGTTTTATGCACCTGCAGCTGAGCATGTATTGTGGAATGTTAACTCGATCCACCACACCGGCCCCTCGCTTGGCGACTGGTGCCTTGTGCATCCCTCTGGGTTAAAGCACTCCTAGATGCTAAGGGTGGCCAAACTGCTTACTAATGAATGTAGAAGAAAATAAATTATTTGCAATCAATGAAATTGGCTTTATTAGCATTTTTGTAGAAAAATTTAAATTTTTGAAAAATCCATAATAATTTCCCCTGTATTGCATGGTCCAGTTGAAAAGTTCAGGTCATTGTATGATTCAGTTGAGTTCTCTCCCAAACTCATCACTGTGTGCCTAACTACTATTCCTAATATGTTTATTTATTTGCTCAACGGCTAGGTTCAGGTATGTTTTAAAGGATGCACAGCACTCTTGCTGGCGACATACTTGTTTTCACTAAATGGAAATAACCCCCTTGCAGAGGTTTGTACCCGAGTCTAAAGGATTTGAGTTAAGTTGTTGCAGCCCTCTCCCCTTTCCCCGCTTCCTGTTCTCCAGGAGAATGAGAGCTCAATCTGGGATTCTACATCCATGGCAGTGTCTTTCATTGTTGTTTTCTCCACATTTTCTAGCACATTGTGATATCTCTGAAGGGGTGCCATACAGAGTCCTCAGTATCCAATTGCTCACTGCATCCGTGGATCACTTTGACCATGATAGATGTCAGTTATATCCTAGGTCCTTTGGGTTTAGGTCTAAGAAACTCATTCAAGAGCTATTTTTTTTGCCACACCTCTGCTCCCAAAGCACTGGAAGGATTGCTTTTGAGCAAACTTCGTATCATGCTGGACCCTCTCCAAGTCCCAGGAGAGGGTTGGCTTCCATGCCATATTTCCTCTGTTTGTCACCTGGAACTGGATCTGTCTTTACAACTGAACTAGTTGCAATACACTCCTTGGTATGGAAAATAATGTGATATGCCCGGTTCAGATTTTAGCAACTCACAAATGTGCCCTGACTGCTCTCAGGCCATTGGAAGTCCCCCTTTCCCTCTGGTTTTTGGTATCCATGATGCTACAGTTGCTGCCAGCCATGGACTGTCTTCAACCCAAGACCTCTCTAGAAATGCCCACAATGTGATTTTCCACACACAAATATGTCGCAAGTCTGCATCCACCATACTTTGGTGGATGAAAGAGGCCTAATACGTCATTAGCCAACCTACAATGAGCAACTAAATCAAGGACTAGACCACCATCACACTTCGGAGGTTGCACCCTCATGGAGAGCATGATCTTAAAGAATAAATGCTCTTGTCACTGCCAAGCACCTCTCAACATGCTATTGAGCTTCCTGTATCAGTTTGGAGTTGCTGTAATTTTCATGGAGCTTCATCATCTTATCTGTTAATTCTCGTTGATTGTTTAGAGCATATATAATTTATTGCTATTTGTTCCTCCTTATTTCTTTGTTATATTCATATTGATCTACAAATACAAAATTTATGCACTATCTAATTTTCTAAAATAACCAAGGTGTCCATAAACTTTGCTGCAGCTGTAAATGGTATTGATTAAGGTATAGGAATGTCAAAGGCAGTTATGTTGATAATGCAAATGGTTGGCGAATTGCTGTGTGTAATTTCAGTTATTTTGGTGAGTCTAGTCATGCCTGGAAAGGTAAATGTGGTGTCTCAATTTGAAATTATTTGATCTCTGTGAATATTCTTAATTAAAGAGCTTTTGCATATTTTGCAGATTCAAGAAATATGTGTGAATGATCACACAAAAAGGCACATCCACAACCTAGTTTTTCCCTCATCAGATGAAGGTGTAGACTCCTTCCTCCTGTCAAATACCACTTTCATGGAAGGGGAACTTGTGTTTGTGGATCAGAAGACTCAGCTTCTCTGTGATCAAAGTAAGGATCGAACTGTAGCTTGGGTAACTAAGCCAACCTATAGATCTTCCCAAGCCTCCCAAAAGCATTACTTGGTATATATACTTGTGTTAAACATAATTCCAAGATTATTGAGCTCTAAATCAATTTAAAAGATCTTTTATTTCAAATCTTTTCCAGTTTACATAGTAAAAAAAAAGCTTATTTTAAGTCAGAATATTTTTTTATGTTTAGGGTACAATTGGTCAGTCCAGCAGATTATCACTCTTGCCTTGATCTTGGTCTGAGTGCTATTGACTCTCAATTAAGCCCTTCTAAATTTACTCGTAAATGTTGGCAAAATATACTTTTAAGTGCATAAGCCACTTTCTTTCTTTGCAGGTGTTACTTTATCACACAGTCACGATCTTAGGGAATTAGTCTGGTTGTATAACCAGTACTCTTTCCCCACGGCCACAGATATCCCTGCAAAGTTCTTCAACTTCCACTTCTTCCGCAGTCTGCCATTCTCTGCCAGTATGAATACTTTTGCCCCAGAGACCCTCAGTCATTTGGATCTCGTTGCCTTCATTGTGGCAACGGCATATTGCCAGAGAGTGAATGCAGATGTCTGTGAAGATGGTAAGCATTACATTTGGGAGCTATTTTTGTGGTGGTTTGGATGTGATTTCTCAGCCTTTTCTTTTGTGTTAATTCTATGGAATTCCATTAGGTGTTAAATCATTGTCGTCTTTATTCCCATGAGAATTTGATTTAAAAATGCTAACCAAAATGTAGATGAATATATGTAGAAGTATCATTTGGGGTTACTTATGTCACCAAGGTACATTGGCTCATAATAGTGGTCCCTGGATGTCTTGACTGACACTATCATATGAAATCAGTCATTTATTTTTTTTAGGAAAACTGTTGATAGGTGATGATAGTCTACATCATTTTCTTTACAACTATATCATTCATGCATGCTTATTGCATACACACAATTATACACATGTATGGAAATGTTAGTTGCGATTGCTAATTTTTTGTTTTTCCAGCGGTGGGGACTTGTTGCCCGTCTATCTTGGCCCTTTATTTACATACCCCTGAACAGGGGGAGTGGTGGAATGCTGTGGCAGCATTGTGTTCAAACAAGGGTGGGAAGAGACTCAATCGGCTCCGCTCTATTCTCCAGAATGGCCTGGAGAGTGTGCGTCACCTGGGGCATCACATCCTTCCTCTGCATCTCACCATCCATCTTGCCAAATACTTCACCAATGCTGTGAGTTGCCTCAGGGTTTGGGATCTCACTGAAGGACTAGGGAGAGACCTGTTTAACTCCAATTTAGGTTCATTGCACCTATCCAAACTTTTCACCTGCTACAGGTTGTTACTAAATGGCCGCCATCTATGAATTCACACCCAGGAGGCAAAGCTGTGTTTTTTAAACTCTAGCCACCGTGGAGGGGAAGAGGAAAAAAGGAGCGGTCGTCACTCATTCCCAAATGGATACGACCCCACCCCACCCCCACCCCACCTGGATGATATCCTGGAGTGGGATCACCCCACTTGGATGTAACCAGTGTGAGGTTGATGCAATAGAACTTTCACCTCTTAGCTGTTGCATGGACAGCTAGTACTGAGGGCTACTATAAAATTCCCACAGCATGCAACAGCCTCCCACTTTAACCTGTTACCTCAGGACAGTCTCACCAAAAGCACGGCCCCACTTAATTGTGGTAACGTTGATGGGGCCTACAGCACAGGCTGTAGAGTGAAAGGCTTTCTCCCTTAACCTTCCAAGTGGCTCCTCAAGGGAGCAGAGAGGCCATCTGCTCCCGGGCAGCTGCTATTAATAACGACAACAATATTCAAATTGCGGGTTAGGAAGGAGGCCATGTTGGACTCTGTGCCCACTGAGATGGGCTTCAAATGGACAGAAAAGTCCTCTGGAATATTTCTAGGGTTGCACCCAATTCATTCTCTGGCCAGATTTGAGATTTTGAAAGTCCCTGGCTGAATTTTGAAATTTTTGTCAAAAATGTCTCAAATTACAAAGTGATAATGAACTACTGATAAATGGAAACCCACCACATCTAGCCTAGTAACCAGGAGATACTGAAAAAAAGGGTTACTAGGTGCCTGCATATTTCCATTTTCTCTCATTTTTATTATTTAAAAATTTTATGGGTCTTAAACCTTTATTGAAATTCATTAATAACAAGAATTTTTGAAACGGTACAAAAGATCACATAGATGAAAGAACAATTCATACAATGTGTGGCTAAGAAAATCTAGAAACATTCATGTTTCATCATCTGATAGATTCCTTTATTGCAATCCTAAGCATATTGTTCATATTCACTGAAATTTCTTTAACAAACTGACTGGTTAAAAGGATAATGACGGCAGAAGCAAGAGGAAGACCTTAGCATATTATTATTATAATAATAATAAGCAGTTAATGAATGCATATTTTAAATACCGATTTTTAAAATTTATTTGTATGCATCAGGATTATCCTCCCTATCGAGGAGGGTAATTTATAGATGGTTATAGAGATAAATTAATTTTATTGGTCTTTATTTCTTGCCTGTAGCTGTGTCTGCAATTTTGTTAAAGCATGAAAGGAACACATCCTCTACCTCTTCACTATCTTTCTTTTGTTTCTTCTCTATAAAATTAAAAAATGAAGAACTGCCCTGAATTTCATCATCCATGAGAGTGTATGAACTTCTGCTGCTGCAAGGGCTTGTGCAGGAATCAACCGTCAACTCTTCCAGCTGCTATGCTGCTGCTTAACTCTTCAGTTGAGCAGTCTGAAGAAACTTGTCTTTGTAGCACAGATCAATGCAAGTTGCTATAATGTATTGCTTGTTATTCATTATATGCATAGAAGCAGAGTCTCTGGACGATGGTGATGAACTAAGGAACCTCTGGCTGAGTGATTTGCATTATCTGCACACCATCTTTTTCACCAATTTTTGTAATGAATATAAATTATTCGCAAAGGGACCACTTATTGGAAGATCTTCATGATCAGAAAAGAACAATTGCAGGGAACATTTTGCTAAAAGATCTTTAATGGATCAACTGAAGACGATGGATAGTACAGTGGATGAATATTTCTGCCAACTTGGTACCAAGAATTGGGTTGGATGCTCCATCTCTCACTATGACATGTCTACAGCTTTTATCCAGGCACCAGTCTGCCAACATCTGCCGAAACATTGCTACAAGGTTTATCCCAGTGTGGGAACCTGGAGAATGAGATGCAGCAAGGACAGCATTCTGACGTGTAAAACCTTTTTTGATCTAGTGTCCAGATAGTGAGAGAAAAGTCTCTTTGGAGGTGGAGCATATCCATACATCGGTAGTGAAGGAAATATAGGTTCCATTGTGTGGCTTGAGCTCAACTGCAGACCTGATATCTTTGTAAACCTGAGGGATCAATGTCTGAGAAGTAACAGCGACTAGGAAGCATGTAACAAGGTT
The DNA here is from genome assembly GCA_963969495.1 of Ceratothoa steindachneri. Classification (NCBI taxonomy): domain Eukaryota; kingdom Metazoa; phylum Arthropoda; class Malacostraca; order Isopoda; family Cymothoidae; genus Ceratothoa; species Ceratothoa steindachneri. Next base: position 128,478,260 of record OZ018322.1, on the reverse strand, counting down.
GCATGTGAACCATCAATTTGATCAAACTATAATCTTCAACAATGGAGAATGGTTGGTTGTCAAAGCAATCATGTTCATAACTTTCTTGTGAATAACCAGCCCCCTGCTGTCATTTATGTCAACTCTATTATGGAAAAGCGTCAACTGGAGATACTGTTTATTCATTGAGACACGTTTTCGCGGCTGAGGACTGACATCCGGAGATGTTGCAGCAGAGGGTGATTTCACTGCTACATTTGTTTTTTGCTGTTCTCTGCCTTCACACCCCTTCTTCAATTCCTTTGGGTGTTTACCTCGAACGTGAGTCCATAACGAAGATGTGCTGTTCGACCCGGCAGCTATGGCTGCCGGGTCACTAGATGGGAGGAGCCGCTTCATATAGTCGCAGCTGGTTTTGCCAGCCCCGTATTCACCTCTTGCAGAGTGTGGGGTGATGAGCAATTGCACCCTGTGGCACTAATAGGGTCACCGTGAGCAATGAGGAAAGTCTTTTCCCTTCTCCTTTACCAGCGTCAGAGCCACCCTCGGGTAGCTTGTTTGAAAAAATGGAAGTCCCCCACCCTGTGCTTTTACAGGGGACCCTCCAAACCTCTCTTATGCATACTGGTCTAGAGGACTCACCACTTTCTGGAATCGCCCTTAGGTGATTCACTTTTTCTAGTGGCAGTCCCCCTTTGCTTCCCAAGGGGGACTGCCGAGAAAGCAGGCAGGAGACCTATAATTGATGAAGGAGCAGCTCAATAGGGCCAACCCCCTTAGAGGGGTGAGGGACGACAGGGCCCTTCGGCCCATGCCATCCAAAGTCATGCATGCACGCATATTAGCCTTACATGGGGTCACTATACATGACCCCCCTCTCTTCCCTGATGGATGCCTTTTCGTTGGCCCAGGACAAATGAAGGCTACCTTCAAAATGACCTGTTATGTCTTAGGGGGACATGGCCACATGGAGGCCCCTCCGGAGATGGACATGGTCTCTGAGGTGACCCAGCCCTAGACACTAGAATCTTCAATGGGGTCGAACCCGGGCTCGGTGCCAAGCACAGAACCTGTCTTTGCCCCTATCCAAGCTCCTCCCCGAGCGCTCACAAGAACAGGGAGGGGCCTCGAAATCCATCCTCAAACTCTTCATCACGTTCGACTGTGATAAGCTCCCTCAGTCAGCGTGCCAGTTGGTATCGCTACTGCATGAAGGCATTCGTACCGCTGCCGCAGGTGTGTTACTAGTGTCACCGCTTCAACCATACTAATTGCTCGTGTAGATGCACAAAGTCAGGGTTACCTGAAGTCTGTGTAAGTTACTTCAAGGCAGCAAATCGTGTGTGGCCAAGTGGGTCAATTGTGGAGAGTCGCACCCCGCTTCTTCGAAGCAATGTGATGCGTATCTCCTTGAAAAGGAAATAATCCTGGCCTCTTAGCCCCAGGATCGTCTCTCATTACACGAGGCTAAGGACTTGGTCCTGGCACACCCTGCAAGGCCTGGAATATCCTAGGCTTCAATGTTGAGAAAGACGCCCTCTGCTCCTGGCCCCTGTAAGGGGCGCGGCGATTTGCCATCCTGGCCGCCGTGCTGACGGGATCCAGCGCTCCGTCCGGCCCCAGCTTAGCCTCTCTTCTTTCCTTCAGATAGCCCGATTTCTCCCCTACCTCGTTGCTTTTCATACAACCTCTCCCACAACTTTCTCTGGTCAGCCTCACATTTCACAGGGTAGATGCTGACCTTCTTCTCAACCAACCACCCCGGATCGGGGCTGGGGGGGAGAGGGGACATTGTTCCCTAACCCCTCAGCTCCGGTTCGGGATGGGTTTTTTTTTAACAAGCTGCTTCATCCCCACCCATACCTTCCTCACATCCCCTTTCCTCTCCTCTTCACATTCTATCAATTTTACGCCGTGTCCAAGGTGGAGCCGCCATGCCGATGGACTGCCAGGCCACCAGGCGGGAGGGGTGGTCCCGAATGGCGGCGCCTGGCTCTGCCGGGCTTGTAAGCACCTCTCGCAGTGCGGGCAACTGCGAGAGGTGATGAGCTATTGCGTCCCGTATTAAAAAGAGGGTCACCATGCCCATGTATGACAAAAAAAACAAAAAAACCCAACCCCCAACTTCCCCAAGAAAATCAACGGAGGCGCCCTCGGGCAGCTCCACCGAGAAAATGGAGGTCCCCCCCCTTGTGCTTGCGCAAGGGACCCTCCATAATTCTTTAACCGGAGAGGAGGCTTACTCCTCTCGTACGCCTACGGGTGTAGGGGACTCCCCCTCACCCCCTTCTCTGGAGGTGCTTTCGGGCACTTCCCTATCTTTAGCGGCAGTCCCTCCTTTGCTTTCTAAGGGGACTGCCAAGAAAGCCAGCAGGCAGCCCATTGCCGACCGCCCCTCGTCGCTTCCCTCAAAAGACCTGCTGGCAAGAATTTTAAACCTTGCTGGGGTCAAGGCCTGTGCCTCCCCACACAAGACTGGTGACACTGCAAAGGGGACCTGCGATGTCCTGGGAGGGGATGGCCAACTGGAGGCCCCTCCTGTGATAAACATGGTCCTTGAGGAGACCCAGCCTCAGACGGTAGGGCCTTCCATGGGGGAGAATTCGGGCTCGGCGCCAAGCACCGAACCCGAATCCGCCCCTATGCAAGGTCCTCCTCAAATGGCTGAGGGCTCCGAGGCAGTAAAAGGAGGGGAGGGATCTCCTCCGACAGGTGCCCCTACGACAACCAGGACCTTCTCCATTTCGGAAAGGGACCTGGCTGAGGCCGGTCCATCTGGCCTGGGGGCTTCTGCCGGCGGAGGTGAAAAGCGGGTTCATTCTCCGCCCTCCTCTCCAAAAAAGAAGAAGACAAAAAAGACTCGGGGCTCCTCTCCATCCGCGGGGGCTGCAGGGACGGATGGGTCTGCTGCCACTTTGGTAGGCGACCGAGCCAAGATCGGCACATCCGGCCCCTCTACCCCCTCGTGTGCGGAGCCTCTGACCAAGACTAACACCAAGAGTGCACAGGGCGGAGCCTCGATGACATCGGGGCCCCTCATTCAGAGGTTACCTGGCGTTTTCGAGCCCGCTGGCTTCAAACGTTTCCTCGTTATTCGCTCCACTGATGGCACCATGTTGTCCAAGGGCAACATGATCCATCAGAGGAGAGGATTAGCTAGTGCAATTGGTAGAGAGCCGAAGGTGACCCGTTTCTCGGACGGCAGCCTTCTGGCAAATGCGGCGAATCCCGCCGAGGCGGCCAAGATAAGTGCTCTTCGGACACTTCATGGCACCCCGGTGAGTGTGACGCCGCACTCTACCATGAACTTTGTGAAAGGAGTAGTTTATGCGAGGGAACTCGTTGACTACTCCATTGAGGACATCACCCTAGAGCTGGCTGACCATGGGGCGGTCAAGGTCGAACGTGTGATGAGAAAACAGGGAGGGGCTTCGAGACCCACCCCTACACTCTTCGTCACGTTCGACTGTGACAAGCTCCCTGAGTCGGTGCGTGCCGGTTGGTACCGCTACCGCGTGAAGGCATTCGTGCCACTGCCGCGGCGGTGCTATTACTGTCACCGCTTCGGCCATACGAATCGCTCATGTAGACGTGCAAAGTCGGGGTCACCCGAAGTCTGTGTAAATTGCTCCAAGGTCGCACACGATAAGTCCAAATCGTGTGTGGCCAAGTGTGTCAATTGCGGAGAGCCGCACCCTGCTTCTTCGAAGCAATGTGGTGCATATCTCCTGGAGAAAGAAATCCTGGCCGTTCAGGCCCAGGATAGACTCTCATTCCGCGAGGCTAAGGACTTGGTCTTGGCGCGCCCAGCTCTGCCTGGGACGTCATATGCCTCAGTAGTTCAAAAGACACCCTCTGCTCCTGGCCCATCCAGGCCAACGAGCACGGTTGTTTCCGCGCCCATTCGGAGCCCTTCTGCGGGCTCTACCCAACCCGGGCGCTCCCCTGGTAAAGCTGGCGGCAAAAAGGGTTCATACCCAGCCCCGGCTAAAACCAGGGCTCCCCCCTCTTCCCCCAGCGTGACCGTTTCCCGCAAGGCGAAACGGCCACGCGCCTCCACAGAGTCGTTAGACTCACAGGAGGCAACACCCCTGAAGATGGTCGCTAGGCCATCTTTAGGGGTTCCTAAAGCTGTCCCCCGAAAGGAGGACAGCAACAAAGGAGCTTCGGTTCCTTCGTCCACGCCCCGAGGTGGGGCGAGTGGCTCGAAGCCGCAGCGCCCGCCTAAGGTTTCGAGGCGGAGGGAGGAAAAGACTCGCATGGCGAGCCCAACCTCCCCCAATAAGTCCTCGAAGGCGACAGCTCCTCCAGCGCTTTGTCCGGCCAACAGCGCCCGGGGTTCTGCCCCCGGGGTTCTGCCCCCGGGAAGCGTACGGCCATTCCCGTGAGGGTCTTCAATTCGAGGAGGGCCCCCGCGTCTCCTCCGAGCTAGGCCTTGAGGGCATATTCCTTCAATGGAATTGCCGTGGACTCCGGGCCAACTGGGAGGAGCTGCGGAGGCTCTCCTCGTCCCGTTCCCCGTTAGCATTTTTTTTACAGGAGACCATGCTAGGCGCGTGCCCCCTGCCTGCCCTCCCGGGGTATAAGGGTCTTGCGACCCCACCACCGCGGGATGGCCGGCCTGGGGGATGCGCGGTTTACACCCGGCATGATGTCTCCGTTCTTCCTTTCTCTTTAGATACCTCCTTTCAGGCAGTGGCTGTGCAGCTGCACCTGGATAGGAGGTATACTATCATTTCTGCGTACATTCCACCGTCAGCTGACTTCGACGCGGGGGACTTCCGCCGCGTCGTGGCACGGTTGCCGAGGCCCTATCTCTTGCTTGGAGATCTGAACGGTAGGCATCCTCTCTGGGGAGATTACTCCTTAAATCCCAGGTGACAAGTCCTTGCCGATCTGATCGAAGAGCTCGAGATGGGTGTCCTAAACGTGGATGAGTTTACGCATCACTGTCCGAGAACCGCTTCATTTTCTTGCCTTGACCTATCTTTGTGCTCTTCGGATGCACAGCCTGATTTTGATTGGGGGGTGGTCGATGACCTCCATGGTAGTGATCACTTTCCCATTCAAATATCATTTTCAGGGCAACTGCCGCCTGAGAGACCACCTCGGTGGTGCTTGGCGCGGGCGCGGTGGCCTGCATTTCAGGAAATGACTGAATTCTCTATCTCAGTCGAGGAGTTTAGGTCGGTAGATGAGGCCGTTGAGTTCTTCTCCGGCAACCTCATCGCCGTGGGCCTGACTACTATTCCTAGGACGTCTGGCCGTTTTGCACGCCGACCACTCCCATGGTGGTCGGCCGAGTGTGAGACGGCCCTCAAACAGAAGCGTTATGCCTACATGCGCTATAAGCGCCGCCCGAACGATTTCACTGTCGCTGAATTTCGTCGGGCTAGGGCTAGGTTCCGGTATATTTCGAAGCACGCCCACCGCTCGTCTAGGTGGGCATACGTGTCTTCACTTAACGGGAAGACCCCTTTAGCTGAGGTGTGGAAGCGAGTCAAAAGGATTCGGGGCAAGTTCTCGCAGGACCCCCCTCCCGTTCTCCAGGAGAATGGGACCGCAATCTCGGACCCCGCGTCCGTGGCGGAATCCTTAGCGACCGCTTTTTCCGCACTCTCTAGCCGTGATGCTGCTCCGCCAGCATTCAATGCACGTCGTGATGTCGTGGAAGGCCGCCGGCTGGACTTTACCTCCAGAGGCGGAGAACCCTTCAATGACAAGTTTACTGTCAGTGAGTTGCGTTCCGCTCTCGCTTCGTGCGCGGACACCGCCCATGGTCCGGACGATGTCCCGTACGCCATGCTTCGACACCTGGGTGAGCGAGGCATGGCCTTTCTGTTAGATTTGTTCAACAGGATCTGGGTGGAAGGTCTTCTCCCAGACTCCTGGCGAATCGCTACTGTGCTCGCCTTTCGCAAGCCAGGGAAAGATCACTCTACTCCGACCGGTTTCCGCCCAATCTCTCTAACCTCTTGCGTGTGCAAGTTGATGGAGAAATTGGTAAATGTTAGATTAGCCTTTTTCCTGGACAGCGGAGGCCATCTGTCTTCTGCACAGTGCGGCTTCCGTAAGTTCCACTCCACGTCGGATGCTCTGCCTCGACTGGAAAATGCCGTCTGCGAGGCTTTCCTTCGTAGACAGCACTACGCCACGGTGTTTTTTGATCTGGAGAAGGCCTATGATACCGCATGGCGATACGGTATCATGGAGACTCTCCACACGATGGGGGCGAGGGGACGCCTCCCAATGTTTATATCTGAATTTTTGCGAGATCGTCGATTCCGCGTACGGGTGGGGGGAGCCCTCTCCGGCCCAAAGGAGCAGGAAGAGGGTGTCCCGCAGGAAAGTGTCCTCAGTGTCACACTCTTTGCCCTGAGCATCAACGGCATCACCTCGGTGCTGCCGGAAGATGTTCTCGCTACGCTCTACGTGGACGACCTTTCGATCTCTTTTGGCGCGGCCCAGATGCCAACTCTGGAGCGTCGACTCCAACAGGCATTGAACCGCGTCTCTCGCTATGCCGAAGCGCACAGGTTTCGGTTTTCTTTGGCCAAGACTAAGGTGGTGCACTTCTGCCGCCATCCACGGCTTCACCCGACCCAGATTTGTTTCTTAATGGGGTGCGCCTGGATGTGGTTGAGTCGCACCGTTTCCTTGGTCTTGTATTCGACCGACGCCTCACCTGGGAGGCTCATATTCGCAGCCTTAGGGTCTCTTGTACCCGCGCCATGGACATTCTCCGTTCCGTGACGTTCAGCGCTTGGGGCGCTGATAGGGCTACCGCCTTACTTTTTTATCGATCCTTTGTTCGCTCGAAGCTCGACTACGGATGCGAGTTTTATGCATCCGCAGCCGAGCGTTTATTGCGGAAGGTGGATTCGATCCACCACACCGGCCTTCGCCTTGCGACCGGTGCCTTCCGCACTTCCCCCATTGAGAGCCTGTTGGTCGATGCTGGGGAGATGCCACTCGCTCTGCGCCGCGTGCAGTGCATCACTCGCCTGTACGCGCGAGCCCGGCGCCTCCCTCAGTCGCCAACAGCTCTCACTGCATCCGCAGCTGATCTCGATGGTGCCTTTGCCGCCGAGAGACGCCAGTCATACCCTAAGCCCTTTGGGTTTAGGGCCAGGAAACTCCTTCGAGAGGTAGATATAGCTCTCGGGCCGGTGGCGCCCCTGGTTCTGCCCAGGACGCCACCCTGGAGGGTACCACATTTGGCTATTTGTCGCCACGCCTCTGCTCCCAAAGCTTGTACTGCGCCGGGAGTATTGCGTTCGACCTTTTTGGAGCACACATCGTGTCACGCTGGTACCGTGCCAGTGTATACGGATGGCTCCAAGTCCCAAGAGGGGGTCGGCTTCCACGCCGTATCCCCTCTGTTTGAAGTCAGCGGGGCTCTACCAGGCGCTGCGTCTGTCTTCACGGCCGAGCTGGTGGCAATACACCACTCGGTACGGGAGATTACGCGACGTGCCCGGTTCGGAGACCGGATTGTGATCTATAGCGACTCACAAAGTGCCCTGAGTGCTCTCGGGGCATTGGAATCTCCGCATCCCCTGGTTCGCGATATCCGTGACGCCACGGTTTTGGCGAGCCGGGCAGATGTCGAGATTATCTTCTGCTGGGTTCCTGGACATGTAGGAATTGCGGGGAATGAGCGCGCCGATGAGGGCGCCAAAGAGTCCGCGAGGACTCTGCGACCGGACCAGCGTTTCGCTCTTCCTCACACCGACTACATGGCAGGAATACGGGCAGCTCTTCGGACTGCTTGGCAAAGAACATGGGAGACGGTCGAAGGGAACTTAAAGTTGCGTGCCATTGCGCCGCGACTGTTCCCATGGACCTATCCCCCAATGCCGCGGCGGCTTCAGGTTGCTTTCTGTCTTCTCCGAATCGGACACACTCGTGTGACGCATCGCTATCTGATGGAGCGCTCGCCTGCGCCCTATTGCAACGACTGCGTCGTCCCCCAGACTGTTCGGCACATTCTTGTCGAATGTCCCAGTCTGGGTGATCTTCGCGCACGATACCTGTCCCAGTACCGGGATGGGCGGGGTTGCTACCGCCTGTCCCTTGTGCTCGGGACAGATTCGTGCACATTGACTTGTGGACTTGTTGACTTCTTGGGGGAGGCCGGCCTTCTCCCTATTATTTAAGCAAGGTTTGTTTGTTTTTTTGTTTTGTTTTTTGTTTGTTTTTTCCTTTAGTTGCACGCTCTTGCGCCGGGGGGACCTCTCCCCGACGCACCAGCTTGCTTCCTTTCCCCCTTTTGGGGTGTTTTTTTTTTTTCTTTTCTCTCTTTAATTTTATTTTAAAGTAGCCTAGAACTAGGCCAGTTTTAATACGGCAACTAATGCCCAAGTAGGCAGTCGCCAGATGAGGTCTTAAAAAAAAACAAAAACAAAACCTCTGCTCCTGGCTCCTTCAGGCCTACAAGCACGGTCATTTCCGTGCTGATTCGGAACGCTTCTGTGGGTTCTACCGAGCCCCGGCTAAAACCAGAGCTCTTTTTCGTTCCCTGAATGTGACTGTTATCCTGAAGGCGAAATGGCTGTGTGCCTCTTTCAAGTCGTTAGACTCACAGGAGGCAACATCCCTGAAGATGGTTGTGAGACCATCTTCCAGGGCTCCTAAAGCTGCCCCCCAAAAGGAGGCACGACCATCTTCCAGGGCTCCTAAAGCTGCCCCCCAAAAGGAGGACAGCGGTAAAGGAGCTTCAGATCTTTCAGCCACACCCAGTGACTGGGTGGCTCGGAGATGGTGTATCCTCCAAAAGAGGGACCCCTGCCTCTGAATCCACCCTGCTTGCCTAAGGTTTCAAGGCAGAGGGAGGAAAAGACTTGCATGGTGAGCCCATTCTACCCTGATAAGTCCTTGAAAGTGACCGCAGGGAGTTCTACCTCCGGGAAGTGTATGGCCATTCCCGTTAGGGTCTTCTCTTTGTACAGAGCCACCGCATCTCCTCCGAGCTAGGCCTAGAGGGCATATTCCTTAAATGAAATTGCTGGGGACTCTGGGCCAACTGGGAGGAGCTGTTAGCTATCTTTTTGCAGCAGAGCATGCTAGATGTGTGCCCTCTGCCCACCCTCCCGAGGTATGTCTTTTTTGACACCACCACCATGTTGGAGGATGCATGATTTACACCTGGCATAATGTCTCCATTCTTCTCTTCGCTTTAGATACCTCCTTTCAGACAGTAGCTCTGCAGCCTCACCTGTATAGGAGGTATACTGATATTTCCACGTACATTCCACCATTAGCTGACTTCGACGCAGGGGACCAACCATGTAGTACCACAGTTGCCAAGGCCCTTTCTCTTGCTCAAAGATCTGAATGGTAGACACCCCCTCTGGGGAGACTACTTGATTAATCCCAGGGGTCAAGTGTCCCCCGACCAGATCGATGAGCTGGAGATAGGTGTCCTAAATGTGGATGGGTTTATGAATCACTGCACAAGAACTGCTTCATTTTCCTGTTGCAATTTATTTTTGTGCTCTCCGGATGCACAGCCTGATTTGAGGTGGGAGGTGGTAGGTGGTTGATGACCTCCATGGTAGTGATCACTTTCCCATTCAAATATCTTTTTCTTGGCTGCTCTTGTCTGCATTTCAGGAAATGACTGATTTCTCTGTCTCAGTCAAGGAGTTTAGGTCCATATATGAGGCCATTGAGTTCTCTGGCAACCTCATTACCCTGGGCCTAACTTCTATTCCTTGTACATCTGGCCGTTTCACATGCCAACTGCTCTTGTGTTGGTCAGCCGTGTGTGAGACAGCACTAAAGAGAAGCGTTATGCCTACATGCACTATAAGAGCTGCCCAAACAACTTCACTCTGTGAATTTTGTCAAGCTAGGGCTAGGTTTAGGTATATTTCAAAGCATGCCCGCCGCTATTTTTGGCAGGCATACATGTCTTCACTTAACGGGAAGACCCCTCTATCAGAAGTGTGGAAGCGACTCAAGACGATTCAGGGGCAATTTCTCTCCACGAGAATGGGACCACAACCTCCGACCCCATGTCCGCTGTGGAATCCTTCGTGGCCACTTTTTCCGTATTCTCTAGTCCGGATGCTGCTCAACTAGCATTCAATGTACCTTGTGATGTCGCAGAAGGCTGCCAACTTGACTTTACCTCCAGAGGTGGAGAACCCTTCAATAACAGGTTTAATTTGAGTGGTTTGCATTCCACTCTCGCTTCATGCCCGGACACCGCCGCTTTGTCTAAATGATGTCCCATATTCCATGCTTCAACACCTCACTGAGTGAGGCATGGCCTTTCTGTTAGATTTGTTCAACAGAATCTGGGTAGAGGGTCTCCTCGGAGATTCCTGGCAAATCGTCTCTGTGCTCACTTTTCGCAAACTGGGGAGAGATCACTCTACCCCGACCAGTTTCTGCCCATTTTCTCTAACCTCCTGCGTGTGCAAGTTGATTAAGAAATTGGTAAATGTTAGATTAACCTTTCTGGACAGTGGACGCCATCTGCATTCTGCACAGTGCGGCTTTTGCTAGTTCCACTGTGTCGAATGCTCTATGCAGAATGGAAAATTCCATCTGTGAGGCCTTACTTCTTAGACAGCACTATGCCATAGTGTTTTTCGATCTGGAGAAGGCCTATGATACTGCCTGGTGATACGGTATCATGGAGACTATCCAGACGATGGGGTCTAGGGGATGCCTCCCAATCTTTATATCTGATTTGTGAGATCATTGATTCCTTGTACGGGTGGGGAAGCCCTCTCTGGCCCAATTCTCAGGGATAGTGTGTCCCACAGGTAAGTGTCCTCAGTGGCACACTTTGTCCTGATGATCAATAGTAGCACTTTAGTGCTGCCAAAAGATGGTCTTGCTCAGCTGAGTGTGTAATGCGGAAAGTGTATTCGATCCACCACACCTGTTGACTGGTGCCTTCTGCACTTCCCCCATTGAGAGCCTACTTGTCAATCCTGAGGAGCTACTACTCGCTCTGCGCCATGTGCACAGTGCATAATTCACCTGTATTTGCGAGCCCGGGACCTCCCTCCGTTGCCAACATTTCTCAGTGCTTTCGCAGCTAATCTTGATGGTGCCTATGCCACTGAGAGATGCCAGTCATACCCTAAGCCCTTTTGGTTTATGGCTAGGAAACTCCTTCACAAGCTAGTTATAGCTCTTGTGTTGGTGGCGCCCCTGGTTCTGCCCAGGAGCCACCCTGGAGGGAATCACCTCAGACTTTTTATCACCACACCTCTGCTCCCAAACTTCCTCAGTGCTGGTTGTATTGCGTTTGTCCTGTTTGGAGCACACTTTGTGTCATGCTGGAACTGTCCAGTGTATATAGATGGCTCCAAGTCCCAAGAAGAGGTCAGTTTCTACGCCATATCCCCTCTTTGAAGTCATCAGGGCACTGTCAGGCACTGTGTCTGACTTCACGGCTGAGCTGGTTGCCATACACCACTCTATATGGGACATAATGCGATGTGCCTTGTTCAGATACCAGATTGTGATTTATAGCTACTCACAAAGTGCCCTGAGTGCTCTTGGGGGATTGGAATCTCTGCATTCCCTGGTTTGCAATATCCGTGATGCCACGGTTCTGGTAAGCCAGGTGGATGTCGAGATTATCTTCTGCTGTGTTCCTGGACATGTAGGAAATGAGGGCGCCAAAGAGTCGTTGAGCGACTGGGCAATCAGGCCAGCGTTTCGCTCTTCCTCACACTGATTACATGGCAGGAATATGGGCAGCTCTCCCAGCTGATTGTGTCGCGACTGTTCCCAATTGACCTACCCCCCAATGCTGAAACAACTTCAGGTTGTTTTCTGTCGTCTCCGAATTGGACACGCTCTCACGGGATGGAGTGCTCTCCTGCACCATACTGTGAAGACTGCTCTCTCCCCCAGACTGTTAGGCATATTCTTGTTGAATATTCTATCCTGGGTGATCTTGTACGTTACCTGTCCTGGTACCCGGATGAGTGGGGTCCCGCTTGTCCCTTTTACTCATGATAGGTTCCTGCACACTGACTTGTCAACTTATGACTGTTTTGAGGAGGCTGGCCTCCTCCATTTTATTTGACCTTTTTTGTGTCTTTTTTATTATCATTGTTACTTGTTATTTACATATTTGTTTTTTAATCTAGCCTAGTTGTGTATTGCGACTTATGCAGGTGGTCTACCATAATGAAAAAAAATATATTGACTTCTGAAAAAAAATGCACTTAACATATGTGAGTGATCATTAATGTACAATATTCATGAGTGGCTGGGATTTTATTACGACAAGCTTTTCATGTAAACCATTATTACATATGCACATAAGTATTGACAAGGGCAACTCATATGTAAAAGCCAGCCTAAGGGGGCCAATAGGATAGGGAACAGACCTTCACTGGTCTATTAGATGCCTATATTTTCTTCTAAATACAAAGTTCAGAAAAGTACACACGCTCTTCTGTAGCTATGGTTTTCTTCTTTGAAACGGGGTACTATTTGTAGTACTTGAACACATACTCATATTAGGCGCACTCTTCATCCCAACCAACACTGGAGGATTTGTAGAGGCACCACCCTGATTGTAGAACTACATCACCCAGTAAAAGAGGCTGGCTATAAAAATTAAGCATATCAAACTATAAATAATAATCTAAAACTGAATTTCTATTAAAACAATCTATTTTGTGCCTAAATTCTTTTGTAACACTTAAATGTGTGACATTTTTAGGCTTTCAATGTTGCTCTTTCCTTGTTGACATAGAATAAGCACAAGACCTATTGCAATTGCCAAGGGAGGGTGGCTAAAAAGCTACCTGTGTTTTGGAGACTAAATTTATAAAATTGGCCGGATATGCACCAACTATCCGCTGAAATCTGGTTCCGGCCAGATTTCTAAAAGGTAAATTCGGTGTATCCCTAAATATTTCATCCCCTCCTAGTCCCAATGGTTATAGTTGCTGCCCTCCTGCTCTCAACACACATGAGGATCTATTATACATCTTTCAGTCATTTTCATTTTCTTTAAACGTCTCCTTACAAAACAAGATGTAGTAAATGCCTTTTATTTGCCAATTATTTATTAATCTTGTATATATTTTTTTGTTTTCAGATTACAGAAGCTCGTAATGAAGGAAATTCAGCCACTGAAATTGATTCACTGGAGGAAAAGGCGGAACATTACTGGACAAAGGTCATCGCGTATTGTCGCAAAAGCGCAAAGGGAACTTTCAGTGGGTCGCCCAAGTCCAGATTATTTGAAGTGAGAAGGTAAATTGTCAATTTTGCAAAACATGACAAAGGAAAATGTTAATACACAATTGATGCAATAGTTTAGTCCCCTCTCACCTGTGTAGCTCATTGGTGGACTTGTTTGAGAATTTGAAATGACCAGGATTTCATTTGGTGGTACGATTAGGGCAAGAAAGAGTGGGTAAATGGTATTGCAAGATGATGGGGGTAATCCAGCTTGTTACTCTGCTGCAAGGTCTTCCGAGGTCTACACATAATAAAGATGGTAGGAGACTGGAGACTGTGTAAAAAGTAGTTTCAGATGACCAATCTTGCTCATTATTCCATTAGGTACTTCAAGCATTTTCCAACCAAGATCCATAATTTTCCTGCCATACTTGGCAGTTTGTACATTTGTAAAAAGTGATCAAACTTGGAATATTACCTGGATATGGGGCAGGAAGAAAGCTTAACTGTCTTCTGGCATGACTAACCCTGGATAGGGTGGCTTTATCCCCCCCAAGTGTGGGGTATGAAATGTAAACTAGGTTAGAAGGAAATGGTAGTGAGTCTTTAAAATGGAAACAAATATGAAGGTGTGTAGATCGGGATGGGTGGGGCTAGAATAAAGAGGATATTTTCATTGGTTTCTTTATACTTACGAGGGGCGGTCAATGAGTTTTGCGAATCGGTAGGGCAAAACAGAGGAAGGGGGATGGCTGTTTGTGGGGGTGTTAGGACAAGTTATGATAAGTCAGGACCTGCAGCCGCACGCTCCTCCCTCGTCTATTTAAGAAGCAGTAGCTGATCGCAGATCGTCAGTAACAAATTTTTCAACAATGGGAAGGTTGAGCACCGCGCAGTGATCAAATTTTGGATCAAGGAAGGCAAGAATTCAAAAGAGAACCATGAACGCATGGTTGCAGTGTACACCGACACCGCCCCTTCCTATGCAACCATTGCTCGCTGGAATAGGGAGTTCCACCATGGTCAGACGTGACCCACGAGGACAATGTGGCCCGTGTGGGGAGGATGATCCTCTAAAATCGACGGGTGAAAGTCGAAAAAATCGAGCGAGAACTTGGAATATCACATGGAAGTGTTATCAACATCATCCACGACAATTTGGCCATGACCAAGGTCTCTGCCCGCTGGGTCCCTAGAAACCTCACGCCCCCTGATCGACTTCAACATTGACAAAGTCCACAAGGCCAAAGTTGCACGAGCTGCCCTGCGCGGGTGTGGATTCGAGTAGCTCAATCATCCCTCCTACAGTTCAGATCTGGCCTCTAGCGACTACTTTTTATTCCGCTAGCTCAAAGCTGCACTACGTAGACGCCGGTTTTTTGGGATGATGAAGATGTCCAGCTCGCCGTTCAGGAGTGGATTGAACAGCAGTCGGGAGATTTCTGGTTGTCGGGAATTCGAAGCCTCAGGGACAAGTGGCGCAAGTGCATTGAAGTCGAGGGTAGTTATATTGAAAAATAATGAAACACTTCCTCATATCTCGTTTCCTTATATCCAAATTGCAAAACTTATTGACTGCTCCTCGTAAGATGGTTAGGTTAGATCTCTCAGTACCGCTTCATTTGTCATTGAAATTAAGAGGTTAGATTCATTTATTGCACCTTGTATATTACTATGAAAGAGTTTATGATCCTGATCTTCACATTTACTAACTTATGTGTACCAAGCCTTCTTGCAGATCAAGTATGCGCATAAATACATAAGGGCTGACCAAAGGAGATGGGGAGAGCTTAAGAGTATAATTGTTCTATTCCTATTAGGAAAGAATATGCTGTAGGATGTATTCTATGTGAAAGCTGTGAGTATGGTTGTGTTGTATAAGGTTAATTGGTTGGTTGAATGATGAGAAAATGAAGGTGGAAAGGAATGGGAGCATAAGAAAGGTAATAAGAGCGCACATGGAGTTGGAATATATGTGGAGCAACAAAGTGGTAGTAGGAAGTGCAAGTGCATAACATCGCATTATTATGGATGGCCTTCAGCGTGGAAATAATAATGGATGTCCTTGTGATTAATAGGTTATAATTGTGGTGTGAGGGATGGGTGGTGGTTTGAGTGTGGTTGAAGCATGCCAACCCACTTTTAGCTAAAGCTTATTAGATATTGAATCTTGAAATAAGGAATCTGAGTCTCTCTCTCTCTGTTGCAGGTGTGAACTGAGCGAGTGTGAGTTCGAGGAGACGAGCGAGGAGGGAGAGCTGTTCCTGGCCAATCGCCTTGCACTCAAAGGACGGCGAGAAGAGGCCATTCAGGTCCTGTCTCGCCTCAAGAGGCCCAGAGCCGCCTTTTTTAGGGCCATGGTAGGTGGTTGAAACGCTCCTCTTCCCTTGAGGGAGGTTTGAAAGCATGTGTGGCGAGGGGTGTTGCTTACCTTGTCCCTTCCATCTTCTGACACTGAGTCAAGTTTTAAACCCGCTATAGCTAAAGCACAGTTAAATCACATCAGGCATAGTTAGTCGCTGGATGGAATTCCTAATCAAGTCGCCTTCACTGCAGTTGTTATACACTGTTATGTGATTGATTTTTTGCCTACACACATCTGACCTGTTGTATGAAAGATTGGGAGGCTAATCAAGAACTTTTGCTATTTGCAGCTCTACAAGAAGGAGGCGCAAAGTCTTCTTGGTAATCGAACTTGGCACAGCTTGAATCTCAGGGCCAGGAATGAGTACACTACCCTTATGACGCAGAGTCGAGATGCGCTTTATCTTACCCTTGATCGCCTCAAGATGCCCGGTAGGTCTTCTTTTCTCATGTTTTCTTTTTCTACCGTTTTATTTTTTTTACTTTTCCCACTTCTATGTTGAGATGTCTTCCTTATAAGACTCCCAATCCCGCTATAGTAGCTTATTTTTTATAGTAAATATACTATTTTGCTCCTATTTTGTTTCTCAATCAAGTCTTTTACCCATTTCAGACCCTGTTTGCTTTTGTGGCTTTATGGGTTCAAATTTGTCTCATTGATCGTCCCATTTTCTGAATTTGTTTTTTGGCTTTTCTGTTATGCTCTATTCTTTACCCACATTTAATGTTGATGAGACTGGCTCAGGGGAGAAACATCAAGATATACTTCTCATCCAGAGATCAGACACTCATCACAAACAGAATCGAGTGCCAACGCCGACATAAAAAACCAAACTCATCCCGTCCAGCGACTGATGCAATAACAGAATCTCCATACATTACCTTCTTAGAGGCACTAAAGAAATCCCAACATTGTAGAACAAACATACACACCTCATATTGAATGTGACATGCCCAACTTAAAGAAATAGGCAAATACCCCAATTAGTAGCACCTGAACTTGTGCACAATACACTTAAAACAGACCACGGCCTCTCACCACCTTTCATTACAGAAATCATTTTCCAAGTTGTACATTATGCAAAAATCTTCCATTTCTTTGGGCAACATACATAAATATACTGTACTTGTAACAATCGTTTGGAAATCTGCTCATGCTAAATAAACCACATACTGATCCCACATCATGCACCCCATTTCACCACTGCACCCCTTCCAAACACATTGAGTATCTAGTTTTCAAAATATATCCCACTAGAGCCGGCCTCTAGTGGGATATATATTGCAGATATTGCACTCAACAAGCACCAACATCACCCTTTCAGACCGCCCCCACACATACCATGCCTGTAAATGCACCTGTATGCACCAGCAGCCTGTGCCCTGCAATGCTACATCACTACACTCAAACCATATATTATGAAGCACCCCATCCTTTCTCCTTGCTACCGTGAGGGTTTTCACTCGGTCTCTAGACATGGGTTTCTGATCCATACTATGCCAATCCCGCACACTTCAGGCACGAGGGGAGTCCCTCACATTTTCTGATTATCCTCCCTTTCATTATGAGAAACCAGCTGGTTTGAGGAAAATTGCGGGTCCTCAGGACTTCCTACCCTTCCGTGTTGTGTGCTCAAACTCACCGCCTTTCGCACATTTTCATTTCTTTACTAACCTCTTTCCTGAAAGTTCTTGGCGAAGATTCCCTCTTTTTTTTTAATAAATTATTTAACAAGGAAGGTACTTCTACTTTGTTTCAGCGTGTGTTGTAAGAGGCAACTAAACCCTGATATGGAGTCGCGTGACCCATTGCGTTGATATCTGTCAACCCCACTGATGACATTTCCTTGCTTCCTGGTGGTAGGTGAGGACCCTTCGTCGAGCTTGAGCCAGGAACTGTCGGAGGAGCTGACGCGGGTTGAACAATCCTTGGCCACGGTCAGCCTAGAAGACTTTTCCGACGACCACTCGGAGGTGGAGGGACACCTCGGCGGGGCCACTGCCCACGGAGGCTTCAACCACTCCCTGGATCTGACGAATGGCAATGCCTCCGTGCCCACGACCCCGTGGGGCGGCGCCCAGAGTTACTCCACACTAACCACCAATCTCTTCAGTACGCCTACATCCGTCTCGAGATCGCAGCAACGGCAGGTGGGAGGTCATCGTGTGTGTATGCGCGTGGTTGCTCGCACGTGTGTGTGGCTGTCGGTTAAATCTATGAGGGGTCTGGGCTCTGTCGATTGGGTGGTGTTTGTGGATGGTGGCAGCTTCCACGTTCTGACACGAGTCAATGCCTTCTCACTCTATTTCATTGTTTCTTTACTTTTTTTTATTTTACATCTGGTGCTGCCTTCGTTGGTTTGGCATTTTAAAAACGAAATCTCATCCACAACGAAGTGGTGTGTGAGCATCAACGCCGTCCCCATCCAACCTGCCCTTATGCCTTATTCAACCAAGAGTCCCGCCCCACCCTTTTTTTTGTTCTTCCCCGCGGGCTGTGGCCCTTTGTAGATTATTACACCTGGCACCTCTGCGTGGGGCGCCCTTATAGCGCAATTTGTCCTTAACAGTTGCAAACTAGATTGAGATACATTGGGCTTTATATTCCTTCTAGATATCTAAACTTTACTCTTTTTCGTCACTTCCTTTACAACTATCTTTTCAACCACTCATTTTTGGGTCTGTGGCTAATTTTGCAGGCCATTGTTTGACCCTCTTTGGTCCACGAGCGAAAGATGAATGATGCGATCATGCAGTTTCATGATTCTTGCACAAATTCACACCAACCCTGGCCACTCTTCGCTCGATAGCACAGTTTTTCTTTAACCACTTTAAGTGCCAACATCGACATTTCTTCCTCCTAATTACAAACCATTTACTCCGTCCCGTGCACTTTCACCTACCGCAAGCATTAATATTGTTCCTCATTTAAACATTCACTCCCCCACCCCACCCAATATACGCCTCACAGTCCTCTCGCCCAGTCTATTCATACCTTGACATTGATTACAAGGAATGGGGTCCTGGACCCACTGCTTATTGCTTCTTTTGAGCATGTTCGATCTCCCCCGACAGGAGGCACGACCGAGCCCAGAGCGTTTGGACGCGCACGTCCGACACTTGACTGACCTCCAGCAGAACACAATACGCAACATCGAGGAGCACAACGCGGCCCTGCGCGCCCAGAACGAGGCTCTCCTCCAAACGTGCCAGACGATGTCTGCCGAGTTCAAGGAGAACGTCGCCTTCTACCGCAGCTACATCGAGCAGAAAAGCGCTGACGTCGACCACATCAACCCCATAATGGATCAGCTGAAGCAGCTGCAGAGTGCCATCAAAGGGTTGCACGTGAGTAATTGAGTGATCAGTCTTCGACATACGACCGCGTAAGAAAGTGGGGAGGGTAACTGTGTGTCCCTCGTATGGACTTTGTCGCTTCTTTCCAAGGGGACCTTTTGCGCACGTTACCTTCCTGTACCGGGACGAACGTGGTCGCTACTGCTTGTCCCTTGTACCTTGGACAGGTTCGTGTACATAGACTTGCGGACTATATGACTTTTTGGAGGAGGCTGGCCTCCATTTTATTTGACTGTTGTAGGTCGCATGTTCCTGTGCCCGGAGGAAGCGGGCCTACCCCAGACGCCGGAGCGTGCTTCCTTCTCTTTATTTGTTTTTTTGTTCGTTTTTTAAATCTATATTTACATGTTACTTTTTATCAAATCTAGCCTGGTAGTAGGCTGTGGCGCGATTACGGCGACTTTTGCCCTAGTAGGCAGTCGCCAGATGGGCTCTTTAAAAAAAAAAAATCTATATATCGTCCTTGAGACGCCACATGAATTGGAACTGTAGTTACTGATTATTTTTTTGTTGGGAGACGTCCCACGAGGCCCTCCCTATTGCTTTGCCCACCGCGTTGATATTTCTACATTATTTGCCCCCAGCTTGAAGTTCAAACCTTGTCATCAGAAGTGACGGAGTTCCGTAGTGCAAGGATACCGCCGCCGACTAAGGTAATTCTCGTTCATTTAGGAGAGTTGCGTTCTCATAAATCTCGATGCCCCAGGTAATATCCACCTCTGCGCTACCCAGATTATATTTCACATATTTTCATCTACTTCAATCTTCCTTGTCTTCAAATATGTGTACTGTCCCACAAGGTGCAGCAGATCCATATCGCCGCTGTTAATAAAAAGTACCCAGCCCTCCATTGTTTGGAGGTGTGATGTATCTTAAAACTAAAGGAAAACCAACGAATGCATCTCAGCTAAAAAGTTTATAACATGTGACTATTTCTCACATTTTCACTTTCTCCATCTTCACTTTCCTTGCAGATATTGCCTTATAAATCTTATAGCCAAGATGCCCTCGTTGGTTTTTTGCTTAGTTTTAAGTAATACATAATCACAGCTCGAAACGATGAGGCCCTATACTATAGGTTCTCGCTGTTTTAACGCTCTAGATGATGCCACTACTACTTAGGAACCTAATGGAAGCTAAAATTTTCCTCACTCAACTTTAATATCCTACACCATGAATCCTTTTGAGGCAGATTACTAAGGTTGGTAAGTTCCTTCACACAAGCCATTTGATGCCTTCATGGTATAAGAAAAAAAAAAGAGCATACATGAATGTGTACAAGAAGACTGACCCTATCAAGTTGGAAGAAACTTTGTTGGGTGGTGTGCTGGGAGTCTCGTCTTGGGATGAATCCCTCTCATTTGATCCCCTGGCTATGGTCGCAATGCGTATTAATGCCTTAGAGTTAGAAAACGCCGCGCCCCAGATTGATTCAGTACTATGGGTCTCAAATGGGAGCCTAATGACGTCATCATGGGGCGTAAGGGTTATCTGAGGTATTGAGGTGAAATAGGGGTTACTTGCATTTTGTTGTACACCAACCTCACCTTGTAGGATTAATCTTAGTCATTTAAAGTGCAATAGTAACATGGGTGTGAAAGGAGAGATGTAAAGAAAGTGTTGAGGGTAGGCAAGGTGAAAAGTGTGGAAGCGAGATATTTCCAGTTCCTCCTGCCGGCGTTGGGGCTGGAAGAGGGCACAACTACTAGTACTTGCTTTGGGTTTGGACGGGCGTGTGAGGGGGAGGGCCTTTCCTCCGGGTTTCATTTGGATCAAGGGCATTAAGCCATCATCTCGTGGGAGACTGAGGAAGAATGAAGATGATGTGGGAGATTAAATAGCTGCCGAGGAGGACCTGAGAGAGCGAGAGCACCGATTTCCCTTGTGGGTACTGGAGTGTGGAGGGGGTGTCGCTCTTTGGAGGTTGGGTTGTAGGAGGGATATTAGCTCTGCTTCACTATCCACTCCCTTGCGGGTCCTTGCTTTTAGCTCCGATGAGCACGAAAGTAGTGGCAAAGGTATGTGTGTGGTGGTTCCCTCATGTTTTAAGTCTTTTCTTTTTTTCAGCCTGAACCACTTCAACTCGTTTCACTCGCCACAGGCAATGGCTGCGTTGGGGCCGCTGCCGAGAGCCAAGTTAACCAAGTGCCAATTGAAATAGCTAGTCGTGAGTATATTTGTTGTGATGGATCTTTTGTGTCTGCTGCTATCCCCTCAATCTTTTCTCTACCGGCACTTGGTAACGGGAGGAACTGTTCTCACCTGGACAGAGTGCATTTAGGGACGCCCCACCACTGACTGGAATCAAATTCATTTATAGAGCCTAGGGAAGTTGGTGCGCTTCCTGCCCGGTATCATTCAAGGTAGGTCATGATGTTAAAGGGCGATCACTAGACTTTACCTTCAGAGGCCAAGAATTGTTCGACGACAGGTTTACATTGAGTGAGTTGGGTTCTGCTCTCGCTTCATGCGCTAACACCACCCCTGATCGTATACCATGCTTCTACACCTAGGTGATTGAGGCATGGCCTTTCTGATAGATTTGTAAAACAGGATTTGGGTAGAGGGTATCCTCCCAGACTCCTGGTGAATGGCTACTGTGCTTGCTTTTTGCAAACCGGGAAGAGATCACTACCCTGGCCGGTTCCCGTCGAATCTCTCTAACCTCCTGGGTGTGCAATCTGATGGAGAAATTGGTAATTGTTAGCTTGACCTTTTTTTCTGGGCAGCAGAGGCCATCTGTCTTCTGCGCAGTGCGACTTCTGCAAGTTCCACTCGACGTCGGATGCTCTGCTCCAACTGGAAAACGCCGTCTGCGAGGCCTTCCTTCGTAGACAGCACTACGCCACGGTGTTTTTCGATCTGGAGAAGGCCTATAATACCGCATGGCGATATAGTATCAAGGAGACTCCACACGATGGTGGCGATCGTCGATTCCGCGTAAGGGTGGGGGAGCCCTCTCCGTCCCAATAGAGCAGGAAGAGGGTATCCCGCAGGGAATTATCCTCAGTGTCGCATTCTTTGCCCTGAGCATCAACGGCATCACCTCGGTGCGGCCGGAAGATGTCGCTACGCTCTACGTGGACGACTTTCAATCTTTGGTGTGGCCCAAATACCAACTCTGGAGCGTCGACTTCAAAAGGCATTGAAGCGCATAAGTTTCGGCTTTCCTTGACCAAGACGAAGGGGGTGCACTTCTGCCTCCATCCACGACTCTATTCCAATCCGGACTAGTTTATAAAAGGGGTTCGCCTGGAGGTGTTCAATTGACATAGTTTCTTTGATCTTTTTTTCGAAGGATGCCTCACCTAGGAGGCTCATATCCACAGCCTTACTGTCTCATACCGATGCAATGGAAGTTTTTCGTTCCATGACATTCAGCGCATGGGGTGCTGATTGGGGCTACTGCCTTGCTTTTTTATACATCCTTTGTTCGTTCGAAGCTTAACTAAGGATGCTGCTTTTATGCATCCGCAGCCGAGCAGGGATCTTGGCGGTGCCTTAGGCAATGAAATACACTAGTCATATTCTAAGCCCTTTGTACCCCATAAGGGGCGCCGCGATTTGCCATCCTGGCCGCCGTGCTGACGGGACTCATCACCCCGTCCGACCCCAGCTTAACCTCTTCTCCTTTCAGACAGCCTGCATTTATCCCCTACTTCGTCGCTTTTCATACAACCTCTCCCGCAACTTTCTCTGGTCGGCCTCTAATTTCACAGGGTAGATTCTGACCTTCTTCTCAGCCAACCGTCCCGGATCGGGGCTGAGGGGGGAGGGGACAATGTTCCCTAACCCCTGAGCTCCGGTCCGGGATTGGGTTTTTTTAACAACCTGCTTCATCCCCACCCATACCTTCCTCACACCCCTTTTCCTTTCCTCTTCACACACTATCAATTTTACGCCGTGTCTAAGGTGGAGCTGCCAGGCCACCAGGCGGGGAGGATGTTCCTGAATGGCGGCACCTGGCTCTGCCAGGCCTGTACGCACCCCTTGCAGTGCGGGCTACTGCGAGGGGTGATGAGCTATTGGTTCCCGTAGAAATTACAGGGTCACCATGGCCAATGAAGAACAAATTTAAAAAAAAAACAACCCTCAACTTTCCCTGTTCCATCGACGGAACCACCTTCGGGCAGCTCCACAGAAAAAAATGGAGGTACCCGTCCTTCCCTGTACTTGCACAGGAGACCCTCCATATTTCTCTCCTACGCCTACGGGTGCAGGAGGTGCACCCGTAAAGCACCCTGGAGGTGCTTTCTGGCACCTTCCGGTTTCCAGCGGCAGTTCCTCCTTTTCTTTCCAAGGGGACTGCCAAGAAAGCCAGCAGGCAGCCCATAGCGGACCGCTCCCCATTGAAGCGGCTTGGTAAGGCAAACCCCCTTAGGGGGGAGAGGGAAGCCAGGCCCCTTCAGTCGCTTCCCTCAAAAACCTGCTGGCAAGAATATTAAACCTTGCCGGGGTCAAGGCCTGTGCCTCCCGATACCTGACTAGTGACAATGATGCCAACGGGACCTGCTATGTCCTGGGGGGGGGGATGGCCAACTGGAGGCCCCCCCTGAGATAGACATGGTCCTTGAGACAACCCAGCCTCAGACAGTAGGGCCTTCCATGGGGGAGAACCGGGCTCTGCGCTAAGCACCGAACGCGAAAACGCCCCTATGCAAGGTCCTCCTCAAATGGCTAGGGTTTCCGAGGCAGTACAAGGAGGGGAGGAATGTCCTCCGACCGGTGCCACTACGACTGCCGGGACCTTTTCCTTTTCGGAGAAGGAGCTGGCTGAGGCCGGTTGATCTAGCCAGGAGGCTCCTACCGGCGGAGGTGAGAAGCAGGTTCATTCCCCGCCCTCCTCTCCAAAAAAGAAAAAGACTCGGGGCTCCTCTCCATCCATGGGGGCTCAGGGGACGGATGGGTCTGCTGCCACTTTGGCAAGCGACCAAGCCAAGATCGGCACATCCGGCCCCTCTACCATCCCGGATGCGGAGCCCCTGACTATGTCTAAGACCAAAAGTGCACAGGGCGGAACCTCGATAACATCAGGGCCCCTCATTCAGAGGTTACCTGGAGTTTTCGAACCTGCTGGCTTCATACGCTTCCTCGTTATTCGCTCCATTGATGGCACCATGTTGGCCAAGGGCAACATGATCCATCAGAGGAGAGGATTAGCTAGTGCAATTGGTAGAGAGCCGAAGGTGACCCGTTTCTCGGCTAAGATAAGTCCTCTTTGGACACTTCATGGCACCCCGGTGAGTGCGACGCCGCACTCTACCATGAACTTTGTGAAAAGAGTAGTTCATGCGAGGGAACTCGTTGACTACTCCATAGAGGACATCACCTTAGAGCTTGCCCACCATGGGGCGGTCAAGGTCGATCGTGTGATGAGAAAACGGGGAGGGGCCTCGACACCACCCCTACACTTTTCATCACGTTCGACTGTGACAAGCTCCCGCACCGGTTGATACCGCTACCGCGTAAAGGCATTCGTGCCACAGCTGCGGCGGTGCTATTACTGTCACGCTTCGGCCATACAAATCGTTCTTGTAGACGTGCAAAGTCGGGGTCACCCGAAGTCTGTGTAAATTGCTCCAAGGCCGCACACGATAAGTCCAAATCGTGTGTGGCCAAGTGTGTCAATTGCGGAGAGCCGCACCCCGCTTCTTCGAAGCAATGTGGTGCATATCTCCTTGAGAAAGAAATCCTGACCGTTCAGGCCCAGGATCGACTCTCATTCCGCGAGGCTAAGGACTTGGTCCTGGCGCGCCCGACTCTGCCTGGAACGTCTTATGCCACAATAGTTAGAAAGGCACCCTCTGCTCTTGGCCCATCCAGGTCAACGAGCACGGTTGTTTCCGCGCCTTTTGGTAGCCCTTATGCGGGCTCTACTCAACCCGGGCGCTTCCCTGGTAAATCTGGCGGCAAAAAGGGCTCACACCCAGCCCCGGCTAAAACCAGGGCTTTCCCCTCTTCCCCCAGCGTGACCGTTTCCCGTAATGCGAAACGGCCACGCACCTCCACCGAGTCGTTAGACTCACAGGAAGCAACACCCCTGAAGTTGGTCGCCAGGCCATCTTCCGGGGTTCCTAAAGCTGTCACACGAAAGGAGGACAGCATCAAAGGAGCTTTGGCTCCTTCACCCACGCCTAGCGGTGGGGTGAGTGCCTTGGAGATGGTGGTTCCTCGAAAAGAGGGCCTCCCGCCTCCGAAGCGGCAACGCCCGCCTAAGGTTTCGAGGCGGAGGGAGGAAAAGACTCGCATGGCGAGCCGAATCTCCCCCAATAAGTCCTCGAAGGCGACAGCGCCTCAGCGCATGGTCCGGCCAACAGCGCCCGGAGTTCTGCCTCCGGGAAGCGTACGGCCATTCCTGTTTGGGTCTTCTGTTCGAAGAGGGACCCCGCGCCTCCACCGAGCTAGGCCTGGAGGGCATATTCCTTCAATGGAATTGCCGTGTACTCAGGGCCAACTGGGAGGAGCTGCGGAGGCTCGTCTCGTCCCGTCCCGTTCCCCGTTAACAATTTTCCTGCAGGAGACCATGCTAGGCGTGTGCCCTCTGCCCGCACTCCCGGGGTATAAGGGTCTTTCGACCCCACCACCACGAGATGGCCGAGCTCGGGGATGCGCGGTTTACACCCGGTATGATGTCTCCGTTCTTCCTTTCACTTTAGATACCACCTTTCAGGCAGTGGCTGTGCAGCTTCATCTGGATAGGAGGTATACTATCATTTCTGCGTACATTCCACCGTCATCTGACTTCGCCGCGTCATGGCACGGTTGCCGAGGCCCTTTCTCTTGCTTGGGAGATCTGAACGGCAGGCATCATCTATGGGGAGATTACTCAATAAATCCCAGGGGACAAGTCCTTGCCGATCTGATCGAAGAGCTTGAGATGAGTGTCCTAAACGTGGATGAGTTTACGCATCATTGTCCGAGAACCGCTTCATTTTCTTGCCTTGATCTATCTTTGTGCTCTTCGGATGCAAAGCTTGATTTTGATTGGGGAGTGGTCGATGACCTGCATGGTAGTGATCAGATTCCCATTCAAATATCATTTTCAGGGTAACTGCCGCCTGAGAGCCCACTTCGGTGGTGCTTGGCGCGGGCGCGGTGGCCTGCATTTCAGGAAATGACTGAATTCTCTATCTCAGTCGAGGAGTTTAGGTCGGTAGATGAGGCCGTTGAGTTCTCCGGCACCTCATCGCCGCAGGTCTGACTACTATTCCCAGAACGTCTGGCCGTTTTGCACGCCGACCACTCCGATGGTGGTTGGCCGAGTGTGAGACGGCCCTCAAACAGAAACGTTATGCCTACATGCGCTATAAGCGCCGCCCGAACGATTTCACTGTCGCTGAATTTCCTCGGGCTAAGGCTAGGTTCCGGTATATTTCGAAGCACATCCGCCGCTCTTCTTGGCGGGCATACGTGTCTTCACTTAACGGGAAGACAGTTCTGGCAGAGGTGTGGAGGCGAGTCAAAAGGATTCGGGGTAAGTTCTCGCAGGACCCTCCTCCCGTTTTCCAGCAGAATGGGACCGCAATCTCGGACCCCGCGTCTGTGGCGGAATCCTTCGCGACCGCTTTCTCCAGCCGGGATGCTGCTCCGCCAGCATTCAATGCACGTCGTGATGTCGCGGAAGGCCGCCGACTGGACTTTACCTCCAGAGGCGGAGAACCCTTCAACGACAGGTTTACTGTCAGTGAGTTGCGCTCCGCTCTTTCTTGCGCGGACACCGCCCATTGTCCGGACGATGTCGGGTACGCCATGCTTCGACACCTGGGTGAGCGAGGCATGGCCTTTCTGTTAGATTTGTTCAACAGAATCTGGGTGGAGGGTCTCCTCCCAGATTCCTGGCGAATCGCTACTGTTCTAGCCTTTCGCAGACCTTGGAGAAATCACTCTACTCCGGCCGTTTTCCGCCGGATCTCTCTAACCTCTTGCGTGTGCAAGTTGATGGAGAAATTGGTAAATGTTAGATTAGCCTTTTTTTTGGACAGCGGAGGCCATCTGTTTTGTGCACAGTGTGGCTTCCGCAAGTTCCACTGCATGTCGGATGCTCTGCTCGGACTGGAAAATGCCGTTTGCGAGGCCTTCCTTCGTAGACAGCACTTTGCCACTATGTTTTTCGATCTGGAGAAGGCCTATGATACCGCATGGCGATACGGTATCATGGAGACTCCACACGATGGGGGCGAGGGGACGCCTCCCAATGTTTATATCTGAATTTTTGCGAGATCGTTGATTCCGCGTATAGGTGGGGGGGATCCCTTTTCGGCTCAAAGGAGCAGGAAGAGAGTGTCCTACAGGGAAGTTTCCTCAGTGTCACACTATTTGCCCTGAGCATCAACGGCATCACCTCGGTGCTGCCGGAAGATGTTCTCGCTACGCTCTACGTGGACGACCTTTCGATCTCTTTTGGCGCTGCTCAGATGCCAACTCTGGAGCTTCGACTCCAACAGGCATTGAACCGCGCCTCTCGCTATGCCGAAGCGCACAGGTTTCGATTTTTTTTTTGCCAAGACCCAGATTTGTTTCTTAATGGGGTGCGCCTGAAAGTTTTGAATCGTACCAGTTCCTTGGTCTTGTATTTGACCGACGCCTCACCTGGGAGGCTCATATTCGCAGCCTTAGGGTCTCTTGTAGCCGCGCCATGGATATTCTTTGTTCCGTGAAGTTCAGCGCTTCGGGTGCTGATAGGGCTACTGCCTTGCTTTTTTATCGATCCTTTGTTCGTTCGTAGCTCGACTACGGATGCGAATTTTATGCTTCCGCAGTCGAGCGTTTATTGCGGAAGGTGGACCTGATCCACCACACCGGCCTTCGCCTTGCGACCGGTGCCTTCCGCACTTCCCCCATTGAGAGCCTGTTGGTCGATGCTGGGGAGATGCCACTCGCTCTGCGCCGCGTGCAGTGCATCACTCGCCTGTACGCGGAGCCCGTCGCCTCCCTCAGTCGCCAACAACTCTCACTGCATCCGCAGCTATTCTTGATGGTGTCTATGCTGCCGAGAGGCCGGTCATACCCTAAGCTTTTTGGTTTTACGGCCAGGAAACTCCTTTGAGTGCTAGGTATACCTCTCAGGACGCCACCCTGGAGGGTACCACATTTGGCTATTTGTCGCCACGCCTCTGCTCCCAAAGCTCGTATACCGCCGCGAGTATTGCGTTCGACCTTTTTGGAGCACACCTCGTGTCACCCTAGAACCGTGCCAGTGTATCCGGATGGCTCCAAGTCCAAAGAGTGGGTCGGCTTCCACGCCGTATCCCCTCTGTTTGAAGTCAGCGGGGCTCTGCCAGCCGCTGCGTCTGTCTTCACGGCCGAGCTGGTGGCAATACACCACTCGGTACGGGAGATTACGTGACGTGCCCGGTTCGGAGACCGGATTGTGATCTATAGCGACTCACAAAGCGCCCTGAGTGCTCTTAGAGCAATTGAATCTCCGCAATTCCTGGTTCGCGATATCCGTGACGCCACGGTTTTGGCGAGCCGGGTGGATGTCGAGATTATCTTCTGCTGGGTTCCTGGACATGTAGGAATTGCGGGGAATGAGTGCGCCAAAGAGTCCGCGAAGACTCTGCGACCGGACCAGTGTTTCGCTCTTCCTCACACCGACTACATGGCAGGAATACGGGCAGCTCTTCGCACTGCTTGGCAAAGAAGATGGGAGACGGTTGAAGGGAACTTAAAGTTGCGTGCCATTGCGCTGCGACTGTTCCCATGGACCTATCCTCCAATTTCGCGACGGCTTCAGGTCGCTTTCTGTCGTCTCCGAATCGGACATACTCGTGTGACACATCGCTATTTGATGGAGCACTTGCCTGCGCCTTATTGTGACGACTGCGTCGTCCCCCAGACTGTTCGGCACATTCTTGTCGAATGTCCCAGTCTGGGTGATCTTCGCGCACGTTACCTGTCCCAGTACCGGGATGGGCCGGGTCGCTACCGCCTGTCTCTTGTACTCGGGACGAGTTCGTGCACGTTGACTGGTGGACTGATAGACTTTTGGGGGGAGGCCGGCCTTCCCTTTCATTTAACATTTAACTAGGTTTTGATGTTTTTTGTTATTGTTGTTGACTTTCTAGGTCGCACGCTCTTACGCCGGGTGGAGGGGGACCTTACCCCGACGCCAGAGCTTGCTTCCTAATTGTCATCTCTTTTTATCATCGTTTTGTTTTCAAATTTTTATTTTAAAGTAGCCTAGAACTAGGCTGTTTGTTTTCGGCGACTTATGCCCAAGTTTGCAGTCGCCAGATAGCGCCTTAAAAAAAATAATTCAAAATAAGCCCTTTGGATTTAGAGCTATGAAACTAATATGAGAGCTTGGTGTATATCTCGGGACTGGTGGCACCTTTGGTTCTGCTAGATAACTCCACCATGAAGGTTACCATCTTTTTGTCTCTCCATTGCTCTGCTTCTACAGCAGTGGGATTATTGTGTTCGCCTCTTTTTGGAACTTACTTCGTGTTACGCATCATCTGTCTGTGTACAAGGATCACTCCAGGTCAAAGGAGTGGGTTGATTTCCACGCCGGAGTCAGTCGGGCTCTATCCGGCGTGCCTGCCATGGTTACGGCGAACCAAGTGGATGTTAAGATATAGGGAATGAGGGCGTCAATGATTCCGCACAGACTTGGCAACCAGACTGGCGTTTTGCTTTTCCTAACACCGACTACATGGCAGGAATCATGTCATACCCGCAGGCTGCCTGGCATAGAAGATGGGAGATTGCCGGGGGAGACTTAAAGCTATGTGTCATTGCGCAGTCACTATTCCTTTGGACCTATCCCCAAATGCCATGAGTCCATTCTGTCTTTAGGTCGCTTTCTGTTGTCTGAATTGGGCCCACTCGCGGGATCCGCCGCAATTTGATGGAATGCTCCCTTGCACCTTACTGCGACGACTGCATTGTCCCCCAGACTGTTCAGCTATTTTCTTGTTAAATGTCCCAATCTTGGGGATCTTCGCATGTTACCCCTCGCGCTACCGAGACTTGCGGGGTCGCTTCCGTTTCTCCCCTGTACCCACGACGAGTTTGTGCACGTCCATTTGACTTTACTCTGGTGTTGTGTGCATGCTCCTGTGCCGGGTGAAGGAGGGCCTCCAGTTCTCGAGCGTGTTTACTTTTTTTGCTTTTGTTTTTGATAATTGCCCTTGATTGCCTGGTGTTGTTCTTTTATCTTTTAATTTAGCCTAACATTAGGGCTATAAGATAATTATGGCAACTTGTACCCTTGTAGGCAGTCGCCAGATGGTGCCTTAAAAAAAATCCCCGCCTGTATCTAGATTTGTGACTGTATATCTTCCACAATTTTCTTACTTCACTTTCTTTACATCTCTCCTTGCGGACTTTTTGGCAGATATACATTTACATTAACAGTGTCCATCAAGGATCCGTAACCCTCCGCCCCTGGCACTCTTTAACTACCCATACCCCACTCATCCTAGATACCCTTAGTTTCAGGGATCTCAATGGTTGATTAGAGTGGGTGTGTGTAATTTGTGAAAGATGAAATTGGTAGTGTTAAAAAGTTTAAGTTACTTGTGAGATAAACATGAAAGGGTTTGGTTTTGTAAGGGTCAAACTGACCAGGTGTAGTGTACAGAGTCTGTAATGAAAGAAGTGAAGGTGTGAAAGAGGAAGTTGTGGAGTTACTTGGAAATGGGCATCAGTTGAGGGTTGTAGGAATTATGAATAGTGGAAAGGAGAGGAGTTATGGGTACCACCAGGGAGAATGAAGATGGAGAGTTGTGTAGCAAACATCCTTTTTCAGCCCAAGGATATTCATAAATACCGGGCAAAGGAGAGAGGGAGTATGAATGATCTGTGACTTTTATGACATCATAGGCTGTGGGACCTATTTGATGGGAGTATACAATCGGATAATTGTGTTGAAAGTCTCTTAATTCAATCGCAACTTCTGTTTGTTATCCGCCACTCATTATCGCCTTGTGTAAGGATGTGTGTGTGTAATGTGAAAATTGCAGGGGTTGCATGGAGCGTGTCTTTTCGCATGGACATAGGGTGATTTCATAATGGTGAGAATTGTAGAAACAATCTTTGAATGAAGGAAATGTGGGGAAAAAAAGGTTTTGTGAATAAGTGGGGAGAATTTTATGAATGTAGAAATGATTTTAGTGTGTTTTGGGACACCTATGGTTTAGGACACTGCACTTTATCAGTACCAGTTATGTTGGTGTGGGCTTTTTCTGTAAACATTTTTTAGCATGCATTTAAGTCCATACCCGCAATTAGGTGAGTAGCATTGAAGCCACTTTTATGGTACCATGCATGCTGATGATGAAAGATAATGGGCATGTCAGTTGTAGGTCATATTAATGTTTGATTCCTCTCCTTTTTCCAGCCGTTATTCAAGGTGTGTACAATAATTACATGGGCTTCTATGGGCAGCAGCCCATGGTCAGTCCCCTGGTTCCCCCTCCGCCAATATTCAACCCATGCCAGCCTCCATTCATGCCTCCGTCGACTCTTCAGGATCAGACCTCCATGTAAGAGTCGTTCTTCGCTCTTTCTGCAATCCTCTCTTTCCCTTGGTAATTGCTTCCATTTATAATGGGCAATTATAAGTTCATATTTTGCATTTCCTAAGATTACTATGCCTCTTAAATAGGCGTGTTTTGGGGACAAGTCACCTCAGTCAATTTAGTTATCCCAGATTGTCAATATGTCTATGCCCCGATGCCATCAGCTTGGCTAAAGTTATGGTACCGGGAATGCAGGTGAGGATGAGTGATTCTTGTACGCTTTATCAACTTTCTAGCATTGGCGCACACTGCCCCTCTCTACCCAGGTTTTGATGATTGATTTTGCCCCTTTTCTGCAGGCTAACGACAACAGCTACTATAAAATCTGAGGCTCCTGCTTCGCCTATGGTTCAAACTACTGTGTATCATCAGGTGGGTACCATTAATGTTCTCGGTGGGGTATTGTGTATAGGTGGTAGTGGTTTCTGAATGTTGTGGAAGTAAAAAGCAATTATGCTAATGGATAGTCTCTGGTTCTTGCGGTGGTTGTTAACACTGCATTCTTCCTACCGTTTTATCCTACTGTGTGCCACTCCCCCTGCCCCAACCACAGGGGAATCAGATATATATTTTCCCTTCCTACATCTCCACTTTTCTGATATCTTCTTACAAACCTTGTCGGAGACAAGGGGTAGAGCGTTGGATTTTCACCCCTCTTAACATGGTTTGATCCCCAGTTATAGCAGAAGCAACAAATTTTCAATGCAATAAAAGCTCCCCCCCTCTTATCTGACGGGGCATCAGCGTCTGAAGCACGTGCACAGGCAGCTCTGGTTACATATATATTCACGTTCAATCACAAAACTGCTGTCTCTTCCTCCCTCGTTCCTCTATTCGTTCTCATCACTTCCATTCTGGATCCTGTTTTAAGGGGTTGTTAATTTACCCCTCCCCTCCCCTAATATTGAATTGGTGGCCTTTCCTTGGACGGGTTCCCTGCCCCTTTGAGAGTGGTGACAAATCACAGTACCGTTCTTTATGCATCCCCTACTCCCATGGTGCCTTCAGCTACCCAATAAATATTTTTATTTTGTGTATTTCATTGAACAGTTGGGGGGTTTCCCCTCTAATTTAAAGAGCAATAGCAACGAGGCCAGCGCATTCACAATGAAAGTAAGGAGAGATGTGAAAGTAGTAGTGATGGGAGATGAATTAAAAACAGTGCAATATAGATATTGGCAGGCCAGGAGGGTGCACCTGAGCTGTCCCCTCCTGATTTCAGTTCGGTCCATTATACCTCTACTACACCCATATGAGGTGGATAAGTTCAGATGTAAAAAGACTGCAAAAGGTTGTGGCAGATTTAAAGGAATGTGACATTAGTTTCATGGTTGTAAATTGGTTTCTGCATTGTGGTATGGAAGATATAATGAGCATGCAAGAGATTGTTGTCCTATGAGTGGTCTGAAGAAATGGAAATAGATGATGTAGTCGCAGAGATTCTAAAGAGTGGTGGCAATTTTTTTGTGGAATGGGTCTGTTGGCTGTGTCGGAAAGCATTTGAAATTGAGTGACTGAGGACTGAAAGAATGCAGTAATAGTATATGGGTAAAGGGGTGTAAGGAGGATGAAAGAACTATAGGGTGATATGTCTTGTAGGTTAAGGATATGGAAAAATCCTGCTGCTATGTATAAGAAGGATTGATAGGGGATGAACAAGAGGGGTTCTAGAGAGGTTAGGGGCTGTGGGAGGGGGGATAAGTATTTGCACTACTGCGACAGTTGCTGAATAAGAGGTGTGAAGTGTATGCTGGGTTCATGGACTAAGAAAAATATTGTGCAGATAGAGAAGCATTATGACAGGTCCTAAGAATGAATGTATGGGGAGAGAGTGGTAAACTATTAGATGGTGGGAAGATTTGAGTTTAAGTGTGTAGAATCGCCTGAGTGATTGGATTGACATACCTGGGGGTCTAAGGCAAGGTTGTGTGATGTCACCATGGCATTTTAATATATTTATGGATTGAGAAGTGAGAGAGGTAGGTATGTATGGGAATGAGAGAAAGAGGGGTGCAAGATTGATTATTGGTTTATGCTAATGACCTGACTTTGCTGGCTCCTAAAATGACTGGTTCTCACTTGAATTATCACCTGTTTTTACCATCAGTTCTTTCCTGTTCTCCTCCTCCGCTGCTTTAACATATTTCGCACTTTCCTTTCTTAAATGTTTTGGTCCCATTAGATTTTAAACGTTTTCCTCTTTACCCCAGTCTAACGAGACCCAGTCTGGACCAAACTAAACTAGGTAGCAAGCTACCACCTGATATCTTAGGTGCCATTAGTTTTGAAAGTTCTTGAAAGGCTGGTATTTGCCTAGTTCTTGGCCACATATTATTCTCATGCAATTAGGTCTCTTGTTGCTTTAAGACTGGCCACCCCTAAATCTGTCAGGATGTCATTGACCGCATTCGTCAAGATGCTGATGCTGGCCACTCTTCCATTCTTGACCTCTCACTAGTCCTTGATACTGGCGATCACATTCCTTTCTGGGTGTTCCGTTTTACCCTTTCACATTTGAAGTGAATCATCAGAGTTGCCCAAACTCATCTTTAGTGATCCACTAGTCTGGGTCCTTTGCATGTGCCTCTTTCCTTTCCTTCTAACGCGATACCTTAATCTCATTTCATTTTTTTACTAATGACACTCAAATCTCCCTTTCTCGCTCATTGTAAAGCTATTGCACCTCTGAACCTTGTTGGTATACCACTTTCCTTTTCTGATACTGTTAAAAACCCGGGTACCGCCTATGATGATAGTCGGCTTTTGCTCTAAAGTTTGTTGCGAATCTTCGCTTTACACGGTCACATTTTGTCCATACAAGTTTTGAAACTGACATCCATGCTTTCGCTACCTCTCACCACGAATTGATGATTCCTTGTTGGATCTGCTTCCACTCTCCGACCCTTTCAGCTTGTTCTCCAGGCACTTTTTTCTCCTGCATTACCATTGTGCCTGGAATTGCCCTCCCATCCCTGGCCTGTTCTGCCTTCTCTTAAAGGTTCTTGATAGTTACAGGGTTTTAAATACTACCATTCTCTCCTTCATTCACTCCTTCCCGAGATGAGAGTCTTGGTTTCTGGCTCTGTTCGTTTGTCGCATTTATTTAGGTGTTTGTGCTGTTATTGCTGTGTGGGTGACGGTACCTTTTCAACCTGTACCTCTAAAATGTGCAATGACATGTCAGCCAAAGTACGCTTCTCTCTTTGGTGGATTCATGATTGCCTTAAAATTCCATCGCTTCCTTCAACCCTTCTCTACATGTACTTTGAAGAGAATTGACTATCAAAAGTAACGTTCAGATTTTGCAAAGTAAGTGTTGGACACAGTCTTCTGGCATGTGTCTCGTAAAAGGTGATTAAACCTTCCTGGTTTGGAACATCCAATAGTTTTGTTCTTGGGAGCGCATTAGGCATTGCTGTGCCCAACCCTAGTTTAAATAAACCTGGTTGTTAAATAAGTATGTACTCTCGGTCACCTGATTGTTTGTTTTGCCTTGCAGCCGGCGGCTCTTAACCTGAAAGCAGCACCAAGCAAGTCGGCAGACGAAGGCGGTGTCTCGCCTCAAGGGCTGCCGCCTCATTCCTACCAAATCTCTCTGCCCACGATCACGTCCGTGTCTCAAAGTAAGTGAATTCCCCCCGGCTTGAGAACAGATCTAAGTTGCACCTTTCTCCCGGGCTCGTATCAACTCCACCCACCCGATGGGGTTCTCAAGAACTACCTGACCTGTGCGATTGTCGGGCATGTTGCAATTGTTTAGCGTGTCTAGTACTAGGACTGCACCTCATAAAGCTCCAATGAAAGAAGGTTTAGTTGTTTGGCTAGATTAATAATTCTGGCATATCTCTCTCACACTATAGTGTTAGTTTGTAGTTTTGGTTGTGTCTGGCAGTGATGAAGGGGTTGAATGGCTGGGTTGCAATGTTGGTTCCATGATGGTTGATGCTGACTGGATATAGAATTATAGATAAGGTGGGGGTGGGGGAGTAAGGGAAGCATGTATCTGGATGATCTTTAGAGTAACCCCCCTTCCCCCTAGTAGTAGCACAAAGGGAGTGTTCCGTTGTTTCTCACTCATTTGCTGGGGCTTCTTAGATCTCTTATTCCTAAGCACCTTACCATTCACGTTTTATTACTGTATTGCGACCATGCATTTTATTTTATTTTGCCTATTTCTTTTCTAAGACTAACATACTCCAGTTTTACTCCCACAAAGTGTAGTTGGTGTGCTTCAACCCCACTATCCCCTCCCCTTCTACCCCTTTATGCTGGATTGTGATCTATAGCGACTCACAAAGCGCCATGAGTGCTCTCGGGGCATTGGAATCTCTGCATCCCCTGGTTTGCGATATCCGTGACGCCACGGTTTTGGCGAGCCGGGCGGATGTTGAGATTATCTTCTGCTGGGTTCCTGGACACGTAGGAATTGCGGGGAATGAGGGCGCCAAAGAGTCCGCGAGGACCAGCGTTTCGCTCTTCCTCACACCGACTACATGGCAGGAATACGGGTAGCTCTTGGGACTGCTTGGCAAAGAAAATGGGAGACGGTCGAAGGGAACTTAAAGTTGCGTGCCATTGCGCGGCGACTGTTCCCATGGACCTATCCCCCAATGCCGCGACGGCCTCCGTTCGCTTTCTGTCGTCTCCGAACCGGACACACTCGTGTGACGCATCGCTATTTGATGGAGCGCTCGCCTGCGCCCTATTGCGACGACTGCGTCGTCCCCCCAGACTGTTCGACACATTCTTGTCGAATGGAGATCCGATCTCGAGGTATAATCGAATACCGGGGATCTTGAAACACACAACGATCTGAACCGAAGGCGACGGGTTCTCAATCTGGGTCGAAAACCCAGGGTATTTATATGACTGCCATCTTTGATGCTCAATCGCTCGAAGGCACGGACGTCTGGCGCCTAGAGAGATTAGATTTTATCGCCCGGACCCAGGTCTTAATGGCCTCTAACGATGTGGGCGGGAGATTCGGCGAGCAGCCTCTAAAATACGGAGATTAGCGTTTTCACAGTGGGATTAAAGCTTTTAGCACGCTCAACTTAATTAATTGCGCCTGTGAGGCAGCTGGCGGACATTCCAATTCTTTCTTTCTTTCCCCGCTTCTTTAGACTCTCACATTACTCACGTGGAGTTAGATTTTTAGATCGGAGTGAAGGAAGAAATTTGAGGGGCAAATTAAGGGGATATTCCTCTTTGACTTCTATTTCCTTACAGCTGAATTTTCATTTATATGTTTGTGTATCATAATTTGAAGGTGAAATATACAAAGAGTCAATTGATGCACACTCAATATTTACAATGATGTCCCTTGTTCTTCACAAGTTATTAAGTTCGTTTTGTCACCCTGGAGACCATATTTGTGGTGATACCTTCACTGATATTGCTCCATTTTTGTTCACTAATCACTCGCAACTAGCGGTTTATCAACCGCTAATTTGATTATCGCCCACAAATTCTCTATTGGGTTCAAATTTTCAGCTAAGAACTTTGTTAATGTTTTGCTTTGCGACAAAGGGAACCAGCATCCTAAAAAATAGTTATCATCCACACAATTGGTCCTGAGCTTTGGGGAAAAGGTGTTGATGAAGCAAGTTTTGGTACTACTATTTTGAGTTGATGGCATTCTTCTCAGTCAAAATTATTAGTACCTAATAGGATGCTTCACTGTGGGCACGACACAGTACTCATGAAAGCTATCAACTTCTCTCTCCCCCTAATGAGGGATCTTCCAGTAACTCCAAACAAGCAGAAGGGAGCTTCATCTGAGAAAATCAGCTTACCCTGTAGACTTACCCTTCAATGTCCTGACGTTATCCCATTGAGAGCCTGTTGGTCGATGCTGGGGAGATGCCACTCGCTCTATGCCGCGTGCAGTGCATCACTCGCTAACAGCTTTCACTGCATCCGCAGCTGATCTCGATGGTGCCTATGCCGCCGAGAGACGCCAGTCATACCCTAAGCCCTTTGGGTTTAGGGCCAGGAAACTCCTCCGAGAGCTAGATATAGCTCTCGGGCCGGTGGTGCCCCTGGTTCTGCCCAGGACGCCACCCTGGAGGGTACCACATTTGTCTATTTGTCGCCACGCCTCTGCTCCCAAAGCTTGTACGGCGCCGGGAGTATTGCGTTTAACCTTTTTGGACCACACCTCGTGTCACGCTGGAACCGTGCCAGTGTATACGGATGGCTCCAAGTCCCAAGAGGGGGTCGGCTTCCACGCCGTATCCCCTCTGTTTGAAGTCAGCGGGGCTCTGCCAGTCGCTGCGTCTGTCTTCACGGCCGAGCTGGTGGCAATACACCACTCTGTACGGGAGATTACGCGACGTGCCCGGTTCGGAGACCGGATTGTGATCTACAGCGACGCACAAAGCGCCCTGAGTGCTATCCGGGCATTGGAATCCCCGCTTCCCTTGGTTCGCGATATCCGTGACGCCACGGTTTTGGCGAGCCGGGTAGATGTTGAGATTATCTTCTGCTGGGTTCCTGGACATGTAGGAATTGCGGGGAATGAGGGCGCCAAAGAGTCCGTGAGGACTCTGCGACCGGACCAGCGTTTCGCTCTTCCTCACACCGACTACATGGCAGGAATACGGGTAGCTCTTCGGACTGCTTGGCAAAGAAGATGGGAGACGGTCGAAGGGAACTTAAAGTTGCGTGCCATTGCGCGACGACTGTTCCCATGGACTTATCCCCCAATGCCGCGACGGCTTCAGGTCGCTTTCTGTCGTTTCCGAATCGGACACACTCGTGTGACGCATCGCTATTTGATGGAGCGCTCGCCTGCGCCCTATTGCAACGACTGCGTCGCCCCCCCAGACTGTTCGACACATTCTTGTCGAATGTCCCAGTCTGGGTGATCTTCGCGCACGTTACCTGTCCCGTTACCGGGATAGGCGGGGTCGCTACCGCCTGTCCTTTGTACTCGGGACGAGTGCGTGCACATTGACTGGTGGACTTGTTGACTTTTTGGGGGAGGCCGGCCTTTTCCCTTTCATTTAACTAGGTTTAGTTTTTTTTGTTATTGCTTCCTAATTGTTATTTCTTTTTATTGTTTTCTTTTCAAATTTTTTAAAGTAGCCTAGAACTAGGCTGTTTGTTTACGGCGACTTATGCCTAAGTTGGCAGTCGCCAGATAGCCCATTAAAAAAAAAAAAAAAAAAAAATATATATATATATATATATATATATATATATATATATATATCTTGATATTATCATATTATATTTTTGTTGCTTCCAAATTGGATGGAGCGCTCCCCAAACCTTTTTCAAGATTGCTTTGTGTGCCCAGACATTTTTTTGTTTGATTGTTCTCCGTCATCTGTGGGACATTCGGGAGTGTAGCTACCTGCTCCACTACCGCGACAGGCCAGTGGGTGCTACTTCCCGTCTCAAGTAGTCCTTTTTTCCTTTGGCCTTTTTTTTAGAATGTAACCTAAAGATATTCTAGTTTCATAATACCTAAGAGTCGTACCTCCCAAGCCCCATTCTCTTCCTTTTCCATCTATCCTTTTTTTTATTCACTAGTTAACTTTGGTTCCTTTGTTGCCCCGTTTCTTCCAGCAATGCCTGTTATTAGCATGGTGACTCCGTTCACCACAGAGGGTTTTCTATCCAGCATCCCAGCGCCTCTCTACTCTGCCGTTACTACCAACCTCTCACCGACCAAAGGCGCTGCCAGAAACTTGAGCTCCTCTGGTCCTGCAAGTACGTTTTCCTCTTTCCATAGATAAAATAACCCGCGGTAAGAGTTGAAGTCCTTTGGTTCGAGAAAAAGAAACATGTTTGCCTCGGAATCAGCCCACCAAATTCCCTGATGTGAGTGCAATACGAAATAGCTGAGGATGTTGTGGACCCTGTCAGATTATAACCGTGCTATCCGGGGATCAACCATAAATGGAGGAGATGCTATGAAGGGACTCCTTAGTACAGGACAAAAAAAATGATTTAGTGCTTGATAATGCATAAAAGGATGGGGTATTTTTTTTTTTAGTTGCTTTGATATTTCCTATTTCTACTGTGTGGGTAAACCAGTTATGTTTGAGGTCTTGGAAATTAAAGAACGCTTTTGGTAGTTGGACAAATGATGATTTGTAGAAAGTGTTAAGGGGCTGATGAGTAAATCCTTCCTTTGCTTTTGTTCAGATACAAGTGACGCGACCAGCCCCATCACTACATTCGCTCAGTGGCGAACCCCCAGCGATGGGGTGAATTTTCCATCAGGGCCGTCCCCACTGCAGGGGCACAGCTCCCCAGCAGAGAAACAATCTCCCAATAAGATCCGCAATGACAGCGAGCATTACGCTGATGATGAATACGACCCGTGCCCAGATTTCAAGCCGATTGTGCCACTGCCAGCTGAGGTGGATGTGCAAACGGGCGAGGAGGAGGAAAAGGTATGTTGTGTGGAGTGGTGGTAGATGGGGCAGTGGGCAGTTCCCTTGCCGAGCATGAGTGGAATTAGGGTCTGCTTTCAATTAAACGAGAGTATATGTTAAAGCTACTCTGTTTGTTTTTTTTTGCGAACTTGAGTAACTACCTAACTTCAACACAGTTTCACATCACAGGCCCTGTTAAAAATATTTTAGGGTGTAATGGGCTTGTTGGTATTAGTCCCTTTATTTTTTTTATAAGTTAGTATGATTGATCTTTGCCTAGTAAGAGAGAATGTGCTGACGGATGCAGTTGAAGTGAAAGCCTTGGGAAGAGGTATGAGTATGGACCTATTGGCTTCGGTATGGATGAAAAGACGTGAGTAAAGTGGAAATGATGGGAGAATCATAAGTGAAAGCTTATTGAATCACAAAGGAGAGAGTGGAGAGAGTATGTGAGAAGGGTCGAAAATAATAGTGTGAGCATTGAAATATTGAACAAATTTAAGGAAGTGGTAGTAGGTAGCGTAAGGGCTGTGTGTGGTTGCCCCAAAATTGGAAAAAGGAAGCAAAATGCTATACATATATAGGTTCAACGTCTTGAAACCTCCCTAGATCTTAATCAGATCAATAACCTGTTAAGGATCCTCCAAAGGTCGTTGAGAGGAGGAACCCTGCATATTATGACCCCCTTAATAAGTCAAGCCTGGGAGGTTGATAACCATTGCTAAATATTCGTTCCAGCTAGAATGAACCCCCCAAAGCCTTTCACTTTTACCTAAATTTCCCAGAGATTTTATAAAACCCATAGATCATTTTGATTGGCCTCTAAGATGCCCGGGAACATGTAACAGCTGGAGTTAAATAATCTTAAGCCATTAAACTTTTGACATAATTAGGTTGCCTTCATTTCTTTGCCACCGGTTGATCTTCTGTTTGAGCATTTAAGTCTCACTGTAACATTCAACACATCGTATGTTGTGGCTGTAGAGAAACACTCATAAATGGCTGTAGTTGAGTGAATCATTGCGTTGCTGGTTTTGAAGAGATTTTGTTTTGGTTCTAGGTTTTGTTCGAGGGTCGTGCTAAACTGTTCCGCTTCGTCGATAAGGAGTGGAAGGAGCGAGGATTAGGGCCTATGAAGATCCTTCACAATGAAATCCAAAACAAGGTTCGGGTTCTAATGAGGAGAGATCAGGTAAGGAATAGACATTACTGTTATCCTTTTGCCTTCAGCAGGGCTCCTTTCAAGAATTAGATGAACTCTGCCAATCCTTACCAATATGGAATTCATCTCCAATCTTTTATTATTTGTACCCCGTTAATTCATTTTGTCATTTGATTGTGGGCAATCAAAAATTCTGCTGTTTTGACTGAAATGGTTTCAATAACTGGCTTTATTTTGTTGCAGACACACAAGATTTGTTGTAACCATCTGATCACCCCAAATCTGGAACTCACCACCTTGATGGATAATGACAAAGTGTGGGTTTGGGCAGCTCAGGTAAGTTTCACTTCATTTTTTAGGTTTTGTGTGTGCACACGTTACGTAAGTTGTGTCGGGTACTCGGAGTGCAATTGTCTGTTTGGCATACAGATGGGGTGTTTTAAGGTGATTGCATCTAAGCCTTCCTAAGACTTCTGTTCAAGCCATGCGAAGGGTATTTCTTGAGCATCCATGCCTGATGGAATTGCATTTGTTTAGTACAGGTTTTAGACCTAGTAATTGGATGGCTTACCGTGTTGTTTGGATTTTTCTTGAATTAATAGGTGGAGTTAATTTTAACTCTGATTTTGTAGTTAAATGATTTTTCCTAAATTTTGTTGAAGGAAATGACTAGGGTTGATGGGATCCCCTAGTGTACCTCAGAAAAAGGAATTTAATTATGTATACTTTGTGGAGGATAGTATGAGCCTGGCATGGAGTACAATACTAAAAATTAATTTCAGTGTAGTTAATTGGAAAGAAACTGTGAAATTCATATCATAGGGGTTATGATATTTTGATTATAATTGGAAAGGAAACAAGAAAACTGAACAAGTAGAATGGATGAGTAGGAGGAGGGGGGAGGGGGAAAGGAAATAAATGGTAATTATCGAGCGATTCACGATCACCAATGTTGCTCAACTAAACTCACGATAATTTTATATGGCTAGATGTTTGCGTACTTTCCTAGATGCAGATTTAGGGATGCAGTGGCTTATACCCATGTTTGTGGCCACCATAATGGGATCTTAGAATTAAAAGAAAAAAATCACTAACATAGGGAGGCATTGTTTCGACTTAGGCTCTGGCTTCCCTCTGGTTTGTAATCTAGCATTTGACTTGCTGCTCTTGTTTTGTTTTGACAGGATTTCGCTGAAGAGAAATTGACTTTGGAGAAGTTTTGCTGCAAGTTCAAGACTGCTGAGGTGGCACAAAACTTCCAGAAGGCTTTCCAGGAGGGCCAATCGATTGCTGAATCAGCTTCTGAGAAAACTACAAAGGTAAAAAGGCATTGTGTCAGCTGTTTATTGCACCACATTGCTGTCCATGTCTTTCACTTTTTAATTGCCAACTATAGTTCTAAAATTGTTCAAAGTAAATCCTAGGTGGTTTTTAGTTCTTGCATTTTAATTTGAGGTTTTGTATTAATGAACTTACAAAGGGTTTTGGATATCCGCTATTGGTCTTTGTCATTGGTGATTCTTGTTCACTGTGACCAGCTTCCTTACTCGTCCCTTCATTGAATCTCACCAATGCTAGTCATTGCCATCTGTCAATTTGCTATAATGCTCCAGTGCACTTAAATTGTTAGATCTAACCTAAGCCACATCATGTGGTTAGTCGTATGATGGAACTCCGATTCGGGTCGTTTTGTGCCGTCTTCAAAACGAAGTTCGGATACTACATTAATTTGTTGGTCACACTAAGAAAAGACTTGTAAAAAGTGCACATTAGGGGGTTTGACTTTTCTCTTAATTCCACCCAGTCCAAGTAGAGTTGGTTTCAACCCTGCCAAGTTTTGAGGCTAACCAATTTCTTTCCTCTTTTGTTAAAGGAAACCACCCCTGTGAAACCCCTGTCGGAGTTATTCAAGGTAGACCCCAGTCAGTGGACCTGCGATACCTGTCTCGTCGCCAACACCAAAGAGTCTCTGAGCTGCGCTGCCTGCCAGACTCCTAAACCAGGCGAGACACAAACCCAGACCAGTAATACTCTCCCCGTCACGAGTGGCACCGTGTCGACTGAGTCGAAAAGTGAGTTACTCCAGGAGTCAAAGATGTAGATGAATGCATAGGCGGGGGGGGGGGAGGCGCCCTGTTCGGGCCCAACTTAGCCTCTCTTCCTCCCGCTCACATCTACTTTCTGTACATCTCTCCTGATCCTACTCAACCCTCTGTCTAAGCTTAAGGACCTGACCAGCACCTCATGCCCTGTCAGAAGAGGCTTTCGAACCTCTTTAAACAGTGCGCTTTGGCACCTGCAGGTTGCAAGAGACCAGGACTCAAGGGATCTTGTAATGGGTTTGCCGTTGTCCTCGGGTGCATACGGCTGTACTGCTTATGGCCAGCAGGCAAGGGTGTGTTGTTTAACTTCTAGCCACCCTGTAGAGCAAAAGAAAGAGTTATAGTGGTCAGTCATTCCCAAGTGGATATGACACGACCACCCCCCAGCTGGATGCAATCCTGGAGTAGGATCACCCCACCCGAGGTTAAGTTGTAATTGAACTTCCACCTCTTGCCTGTTACATCATTCAATCTACTTTTGCCTTCATTGCTCACAAGTTTCCACCCATTCTTATTCTTGATGTTTACAACTAATTCCTTCTCACTTCCTGAATAACATCTTGTTCCCATCTGGATCCTCATTCATCTTCTATCGCTATTGCAATTCTTCATTGCTCTGGCTAATCACTCATTCACCCTTCCTCAGACTTCTCTGTATGTATTCCTCTGCATTTTCCTGACTACACAATATCACTTCCTTAAATTTGCTCCACAGCTGCTCTATCCCCATGTTTT
The DNA here is from genome assembly GCA_963969495.1 of Ceratothoa steindachneri. Classification (NCBI taxonomy): domain Eukaryota; kingdom Metazoa; phylum Arthropoda; class Malacostraca; order Isopoda; family Cymothoidae; genus Ceratothoa; species Ceratothoa steindachneri. Next base: position 128,434,474 of record OZ018322.1, on the reverse strand, counting down.
CATTTCCTCTCTGCTACTCTCATCATTCTTGCACTTTATCTTATTCAATAACCTTTCAACTTTGATTCTCCCTTCTTTTCTACCTCCCTCGCATCTTCTCATCCTTATCCCAACCTTAACCTTTATTCCCTATCCATTACTCCTACCGTTTACATCTTACAATTTAAATACATGCCACATCATATTCTTTCATATAAAGCACAGATCAATCATACTCTTACATTATCCATCTCCTTTTCCAAATCTGTCTATTTATGCACATACTTGTGCCCATATAGTGCGTTTGTTACACACAATTTTTCGTCAAGAATGAAGTTTACCATAGCTTAAATTATCCATTCTCTCATCCTGTCACCTATTCGTCCCTTCATATTTTTTTAGATCATCCACTGATATCCTTCACAATTTCATCCACCACTCATAACACTCGTAAAATAATTAAGGTACGTCTATGGTATTGTGGCGTTTGTATTCTTTGGCGGTATTTAATGGTCTTGTTCTTGCAGTGACATTCAAATTTGGTATCCAGGCCCCGAGTAGTACAACGTCTTCATCAACCATGTTAACCTTCTTAGGAGACAAAAAGAATGTAACCCCTAGCTTCTCCTTTGGCTTACCCCCATCGTCCAAGCCTGCCATTACTTTCGCACCCCCTTCGACCCTTGCCTCCTCTCCGTCTATAAATACCACCTCTCCTTTCGGTTCTGGCACTCAGTTGACATTCGGGCCAAGTTCCAGTGTAACTATTAGTCCCGTAAAACCTGGATCATCTCCAAGTATATCCTTGTTTAAGACGGGGCCGACGGCGGCTTCCACCCCCAGCGCCAGTGCTGAGGTGTCTTCGAGCTCCAACACCATCATTGAGGTGTCTTCGAAACTGAAGTCTGGGAAGTTTTCGCTTGAAGGGTTTACCTTCTCTGCCGAACCTACGTTGACTCCACCCGCACCCAACAAGGCTGGTTCCACGGTGCTTGAACCTGCTAAGGCCGAACCTAAGAAGAATTCCATCTTCGCCCACTTTACTTTCGCCTCTGCCTTTTCTAAGCTTATGTCGGAAAAGGAACCAATTACCATCAACCCGCCTGCTACCATCAGTGCTCCCAGTACTTCCGTGACCTCTTCTACCGTATCGAGTGCTACCTCAAAGTCCACGACGTCATTCGGAGGTAATATGGGGCATTTTTTGAAAGGAGGAATGTATATGTTTTGGGCGCCTGTATCTTATCTCTTGCAATATGTATAATGTTTTGAATGTTTGCTACTAAAAATTAATTTGTTATGGTGGTCAACTAACTAGAATTAACAAAAATTATTGGCCTCCATCTATTTTATTTCTTTGTTGCAAGTGAAATTGATATAATGGAAATTAAAAGCTTTTTGGTCAATGAGGAGAAATAATACAAATATGGTAGTAAGGATGTTATTGCCTTGCATTATCGGTGGCAGTATGATCGTACTCGTGCTTGGATTGAGTAAAAAATAGTGAAAAAATCTTTTCTTCTCATAATAAGCAATTTTTTAATACCTTTTGGTGAGGGAAGAAGAATTGCAACCCCGACCTCTTTGTAAGGCCTTTATTCCTTCTTTCATCATTCTGCTATCGGGCAATGTGGTTGCTACCATAGTTTTGGGTTGTCGAAACTGTTGCATGCATTCAACTTAATAGAGCTGTGATCTGTTTATGTGGGTGTTGTAATGAAAGATATTTCCATTTTTGTAGGTCGTGGGGTATGGCTTCAATTTTTCTGGTAATGCCATAATCATCATGCCTACACTTTGCCATTCATTGGCATGCTTCGACCCAATATATTGGGAGGGTAGGGTGGAATTTAGGGAGAAAAAAAAAATGTAATAATCCCACCCGCATATTAGCGTCGGGCTGACTACTTCCAGGCACGATCAAAAAACTATTCATTGGATTATTAAAGGAGGGCGAGTGAGAAAGATCCACCGGACAAGCCCATTTCATGCATAAGTGTACAACGCGGTATTCTTACTGCCTCTGCTACAGGGAGTTTGGTAATGTGTGAATGATCGAGGCGATCAACCTTAGGTTGGGATGAAGAATACCAACACTGGCTTGCAGTGCGCGTCATAAAAGGACCAAATCCGAACAGGGGCGAGGGCCTATGGCTTGGAACCTCTCCCCACCCAACTTGTATTACGCAATACAGGTTGATGTGCGCCAACAACCCTGGAAAAGTGGTTGATGATCCTCTTCGGGACTGAAGTTAATTCTACTTTTCAGGTTTGTTCCCCAATTGCAAGGATTCGGAAGTTCTCACATTTGGCTCGGTGGCTTCCGCGACCCCGACCGGCCCTTCCATTTTCACAGTGAAGGATACGAAAGCGGTATGTTTAATTCCCCCCCCCCCTCTACTGGTGTGTGTTAAAATGGGTTCCCACAACTGAGGGCGATGCTTTTATCGTTTGCCCATGTAAGGGGCTGGATAGTTGGCGCGCCCTTCATGCCCCAGTGTGTACCCTGAAAGGGGTGGGTGTGAGGGTGGAGGCGGCGTGTAGCATGGGCACTCCCATCACCAAGGGCTTGAGTCAGGACCTAGTGTGATTGTGGACTTCCAACCATGGTTTGCTCCAGCAGCCACTTGACCAAAGTCAACCTTAAATCTTAGGTGACTAACCATACCCTTTGTGGTTTAACATTGAAAAATGTTGGAAGCGGCGTTTCCCATTGCACGCTAGACTTGATCCAAGATCCATTTGAGCCAAACCAGCGGACGATGGGACCCCCTTCCTGAGTGCAAGTTTTTAGTGCATTTGAAGCTCCCCCTCCCGACCCGTCAGTACTTGAAGTTGTCTCCTCAAAACTATGTTGTTACCTTCGTTGGTCGTTCATTTTCACCTTATTTTGATCCTCTCCTATTTTCTTTATGCACCTTTTCCTGCTTGTCCGTCCGTTCATTTTTTTTTTGTTTATCCTTGGGTGTCAACCCTACTTATCCCCCGCCCCCAACTACGATTTTCATTCGAAATTTGCACCACTTTTGCTTTAACTTTTCAGTTCCAACCTAAACCACTTTTTGGAACCAAGACTGGAAGCGAGTCGCCGTCGAGTAGCAACTCTGCTCAGAAGAGTTTCAACACGTCCAAGGAGGAGGCGGATAACTACGAACCACAAGTTGACTTTAAGCCAGTCATTCCCATGCCGGATTTGGTTGAAATCAAAACAGGTCAGTGGGTAGCTGGAGGCCTACATTAGATAGAGGGGGGTGGGGTGCTCTTTTGTTTTGAAAACTCTCCAGTTGCTTGGGGGAAGGGGGCAAAGCCTACAAAGGGTTGAAAGTTGTTTGGTTCGTTTATTTACCACCGAATCTCGCCATTCAATGCCAAAAAGGTTTGATGTGCAATTTTAACATGGGATCCGAACCACTGGTCTATTTAACATTAATTTTTGTCTCTATCCATCCCCATGTGACTGGGGTCGAAGTGGTGTTTTGGTTAGGTTGTGCTCCTTTGGTTGCCTGCATATACAGGGTGCATCAGTAGGAATGTAGAAAAAGATGCATAGCGCATCAGAGAAGATTTATTTAAATGAGAATTCTGTACAAATAATCTTTAGAATCCTTATAACTCACCTATTCAATGAATCCACCATTAGCCTCAATCATTGCTTCATTTCGCGGTCTGAAGGGTTTACATGCCCAATCTTTATCAATTTCAGACATAATATTTGTTATAATGGATGTAAGAGATTGAATGGTGTTATAGGGGCGGGGCGTTGGTTTACCTCGCTCTTGACGATGCTCATACGTAATAGTCCTTTCGATTGAGATTGGGTGAGCTAGGAGGCCATGTCTGGCAGAACAAGTTCGTGGAAATTGACGCGCATCCAAGCTTGGGTTCTAGCCTTATGAAATGGTGCTGTCTTGTTGGAAGCTATAAGGTCTTTCATTGCTTACTCTGTCTATCCAGGGTCTCGCAACCACTTCCAAAAACTCGTTGTACACCAACATTGACTCTTAAGCCATTTGAAAAAAATGAAGGGGCATGTAATCTCCCTCACTGCCAAAGATTCCCAGAACCATCACAGTTGCTGGAAACTTTGCATGCATTATAGAAGGAATCTCGCTTGGCACTGCTTATCCATGTCATTCTTTGGGTTTACTTTTTGGTCCCGGTTGCAGTTTTTCTCGTCAGAGAAAATCCAAAGCATTCCAGCTTTTTTATTTTTCTACATGGAAAGTGCTTTGCATGAATCAAACGATTCTCTTTCGTCTTACTTGTTATTAACTGACCTCTCCGCATCACAGATTTATTCATGCACAACTCTTTTAATGTGCATCCTGAAACCTTGAAGTCATTTCAAAGGGCTCTGATCTACTTTCTGAGGTTTCTAGATTTTTTTCCCCATTGTAAAGGGTGTTCCATTAAGACGGATCGAAGTTAGCAGTAAATAAAAGTGTTACTGGTGAAAATTTATTGATTTCACTATTGGATCATGTTACTTGAGTCATGGCAATTATATGGGAAAAATAATATCGCCTAAATTTCCGCCAAGGCTTCGGCGGCATACCTTCACTCGATGTTCAAAATTTTTGATGACGTCTCTGCATAGTTGCTCCCCGATCTCACCAATATGACTTATCTCATCCTTCAGCTGTTGAATTGTTGTTGGCTTTTTAGCATAGACCTTACTTTTGAGATGACCCAAAGGAAGAAATCTAAAGGCGTCAAGTCACACGATCGTGGTGGCCAATTAACCTCGCTGTTTCGAGAGATGATGCGACCTGGGAACTTCTCATTCAATAAAGCCATTGTTGCATTGGCTGTGTGGCATGTGGCGCCGTGCTGTTGAAACCACAAATCTTCGACATCCATAGAATTCAATTCAGGCCATAAAAAGTTGGTTATCATGGCACGGTATCGCTCGCCTGTCATCGTAACAGAATTCCCGGCATCATTTTGGAAGAAATACGGCCCAATGATTCCGTTAGCAAAAAATGCAGTGGCTTTTCAACAATCTTCTTGGGATTTTCATCAGCCCAAATGCGACAATTCTGCTTATTAACGAATCCACCAAGATGAAAATGGGCTTCATCACTAAAGATGATTTTTTGCAAAAAATCATCATCGGCTTGTCTTTGCTCGTGCACCCATTTAACGAATGTAGGGCGCTTCAAATGGTCAGCAGTCTTCAGTTGTGTCAATTGAATTTTGTAAGCGTGTAGAGACAAATCTTTTGTCAAAATTCGATGTAACGTTGTTGTGGAGAGGTTCAATTCCTGCGCGCGATGATGAATAGGGGTGTCTGGATCTTCGGCCATTCTCGCGCACTGCAGCAATGTTTTCAGCTGAACGGCGTAAACGAGCACGCAATGGCGTTTTCATATCTACCACCGACCCCGTTTGTTTGAATTTACAAACAATTTTCCCAATTGCACTCTCGGTTGGTCGATTATGTGGACTAAAGAAATCGCGAAGTGCCCGAAATCTGTTTCTGTTTGAACGTCCATTTTCGTAATAGGCTTCGATAACTTTTAACACGTTGTTCGATTGTTAATCTTTCCATGGTTGAAATTGCCAAAGATGGAAGTTGTTAAATCTGAAAGAAAAAGAAAAAAATCCTTAGACGCTTAAACTTAACTCACATTTAAAATCGGTCCAAATTATTGAAATACCCTTTACTTTCTGCACAAATTCTTATGTTCCAACGGTATTGAGTCTTTTGGCATGTGTTTTGCATTTTGATGCTAATGTTCGATACCTATCGGCAGCTTCCAGGTCTTTTCTAACTGGCCATGAAGGATCGGGCAACTTTCAGAAAGCGAGCAATCTCTTTATCATTATGCTAAGCTTTTATGGCTAGGATTACAATGTTCTTTTTCATTTGCTTCGTCACTTTTAATGTTATCCATTATTGATTTGAAAAATGAGTTATAAGAAAGTAAGAGCTATTCAAAATGATGTTCTCAAAATACTGACACACCCTGTATAGAATGGTTGATTAAAGAGAGTATTTGGAGTGTTTATAATCATGGATAAATGAGAATTGTAACTGCAGGAAAGGTGTATTGATTCATTGAATGCATGCAGATGAAAGATTCCACGCATATATGTAAATGACAAGAATCGTATGTATGATCCTCCATGTTAAGATGATGTGTAAGGAGCTATTCTTGGGCCTTTTAGATGGTGGGGTGAAGCCCGGAGGATATACATACTTTGGTCCATATTGTTGTGACCAATGAACCATTTTCTGTGTATAATAAGTGTCTAAAGTAGGGTAAAGATGCTTTCCAGAATGACTGCTTCCCACCCTTACTTTGCCCCTCCCCACCGACTCTCTTAAATCGAACTTGGCCAGTCTAAGGAAGGCTGCTACTGCATAGGTCTCTCCAGGAGAGATTTAAGTGAAGGAGGTTTTGAGAGGATCAAGAAGGGAGCAGGATGTGATGAACTGGGCAGTTTGCGTAGACGTTTGAATGTTTTCCTTTTATTGTGGGTGGTTGGTTGATTTTGGAGATGTGTCATGAGCTGGTTGTATTTTTTGTTTGTTGTCTGTTGATGAGACTTGTTTGGGGGCTGGTTGGGTGTGTGGTGTAATTTTTTTTATTCTCGAGTTATGAGCCCTTTGTTTTGTGGTTGATTGTTTGAATGTATTGCTTCATTTCCTTCTTGTTTAGTCTAAATGAAAATATTCAATTGTTTAGGTTGTGGATTTGTTAATGTTATTTGGCTGTGTGAAGGAGAGGTTGTATCAATTTTATGTATATGGTGTGGTATTGATAGTGGTTATGGTTTTGTATTTGTTTTAGGTGAGGAGGAGGAAGAAAAGCTGTTCACAGAAAGGGCTAAGTTGTATCGCTATGACATTCAAACCAAGGAGTGGAAGGAACGAGGTGCGGGAGAATTGAAGTTGCTCAAAAGCAATCATAGTGATAAGGTAAGTTTCTTGTCATTAAGGGAAGATTTTTCTTTCTCCCTTACAAAACCTAAAAATCAGTTATTTTGAGATGAAAGAGCAATGTAGTGGTGCATGAAGGAATCTGAGTTTCATTTCTTGTCATCTACCACTTGATTATTTTGTTTGCTCTCTACCACACAACAAATTGGCTTGTGGCACCCTGAGAGATATATTGACCAAATCTACTAGCTTGGGTTGTTCCTTCCACCGCTCCCGCCATAAATAAATGGTGGAGACCAGCCTCCACCTGGATTGCACCAGCCTAACTTCTCTCGCGATTTACCTCACGCATGGAACCGTCGCCCCACCAGCACGCGGGCCCACGTGCTTGTTGAGTGCCCACTCTATTCTACCCTCCTCCTCCCCCTTTTCTTTCTTAGTACCCGAGTCGGAGCTCTAATCCTGGATGTCGCCAGATGGGCGATTAAAAAGCAATCCTTTATTTCCCCTGTGTTCTCCCGCCATTTAATCAGCTTTGCTGAGTGGCACCCACTTGTGTCATTGGGCTGTGACCCCCGTCTCCCATTTAAAAAATAACAAAACATTGGTGACTGCATTCAGGGGTTACCCATGGGTTATTGCGCCACCCTTCTACCAACCCTGCATCGTAGGTGATAGGCGACAGACCCCATACATAAAATGGATGAAGAGCGAGCTGGCCATTGCGCCGCGATTGTTCCCCCATGCACCTAACCCCCGAATGCCGCGACGACTTCGGGTTGCTTTCTGTCGTCTCCGAATTGGACACACTCGCGGGACGCACCGCCATCTGAGGGAGCGCTCGCCAGCGCCCTACTGCAAAGACTGCGTTGTCCCCCAGACTGTTCGACACATTCTCGTTGAATGTTCCAGTCTGGGTGATCTTCGTGCACGTTACCGGCACGAGCGGGTTCGCTACCACTTGTCCCTTGTACTCGGGACTGGTTCGTGCACACCGACTTCGGGACTATGCGACCTTTATTTGTTTTTTAATATAGCCAAGTCGTAGGCTGTACTGAGTGCGGCGACTTATGCCCAAGTAGACAGTTGCCAGATGGGCTCCTTAAAAAAGCAAAAACATTGCCGGCTTGCCCCATTTGTGAAGGACTTACAAATCTTGAGTAAGTACCAGGTGAGATAAGAAATGAAAGGTTCCATTTAGTGTGGTGTACATGGCGAGTGAGAATGAGCTGTGTTTAGCCATCCTTGGGGATTGCGGCGTAGCCTAAGTTGGCCAGCCACTGTGCTCAGCCAAGTGGAATTAGTGAGTCCAACTCCTCCGATGGGGTTTCTTTTCTGAGTAGCTCTACCATTTCCTCGTGTCTTCATTGATTGTTGTCTAATTAAAAGGTTCGTCTGTTGATGAGACGCGACCAGACACAGAAAGTGTGTGCCAACCACTTCATTACTGCTGATATGAAACTGACTTCCATGGCCGACTCGGATAAGGCGTGGGTGTGGGCCGCCAACGACTTTGCTGATGAAGAAATCAAAGTGGAAAATTTCGCCATTCGATTTAAAACTCCAGAATTGGTGAGTAGATTTCGATTTATGGGGTAGAGGGTGTAGTGTACCCGCCAACTGCTACTGGTAATCCCAAGTTAAGTATGGTAGCCTTTTTTTCCAAAAAGAGATTGTTGGTAGTGTTCCTCTGCCTTGAGCTAGTGGTCTTTTAAGCTGCTCACCAGATCCTGTAGCTCTGTTAAACCTGAAGGAGAATTATTTTGGGCCAGTTTATGAAGAGTATGTGCCTGGCGATAGTCTATTTTACTATGACCTGTTGATTCTATTGTACTTATAAGCAAATTAATGCCATGGTAAGTTCTCAACCAAAATAGTTATTTGTCGCCCCTCACTTCTTCGTCTGGCAACTCTGCATTTGCCATGAAAGCTGCCTCCTTGGATTGCTCCCCCCTCCTCGAGTCTCATACTAAGGATATGCTCTATCGCTGTCTGTATGACTCAGACTTGAGCATATTATTATTATTATGTGTTCAGTGTTTTCTGAGATGTGGTCACAGCAAGGTGTAGCATGGAAACAATGATTTTTGATTTTGATGAAATAACGAAGTGAGTAGATGGTGTGATAGGGGGGAAAAGTTTGGTTGATTTGCCCAGGTGATGAGGGTATCGCTTGCTTTCTTAACCATTTCTTTGCATATTTTTTTCCTCCGTCATAGCCATCAGTGGTTTTCACTCTTAGCTGTGATGATCAACAGGGTCGGTCATCTTTTCATCCCCTCCTCATGTCGACTGTGGCTTTGCTGCCGAGAGTCTGCAATGAGGCCCTAATCATTTCGAGTTCAGGGCGAGGAAACTCTTAGGAGAGTTCATTGTACCTCTGGGTCCTGTGGTGCGGATGGTTCTGCCCACGACGCCACCCTTTGGGTGTGTGTCACCACGCCTCTGCATCCACCAGGCATAGCCCCGGGAATATTACGGTCCTATTTCATGGAGTGTGAATTGTCGCACTGATGGTTCCTAGTTTGAAGGAACTATCAGACTTGGAAGCCGGGTGGGGCTTTTCTGGGTGCTGGCCTCGGTCTTTCCTGCCGAGTGTTGCCATATACAGCTTGTTACCAGAGCCCACGCCGTTCCCAGTTTAGAGACCATTTTGTAATCCATAGTGACTCATACAGTGCGCTTGACGGGTTTGAATAATCTCCGTGCCCCTTGTTTGTAACATCTGTATGTCATGGTTACTTCGAGTCAGGGAGGGTTATATCGAGTTTGTCTTCCGGTTTGCTGGGAACGAGGGCGCTGATGAGGGAGCCATGGAGCCCGAACGGCAAAGAAGATGGAAGACTGTGACTGGAAAATTAAAGTAGCGTCATTGCACCCAGACTATTTCCCCCCCGTCCCCCCTAATCCCTTGAATGGTATCGGATCATTTTCTCTCATTTCCTAATTGGACACCCAGGCAGGACATTTCCCATCTCTGAATAACCGCTACCGGGAAATACTCTTTCCGCAAAGCCTGCTTTGTACTCCAGACTAGTCTACTTTTTGGTTGAATTAACTAGTCTGGGAATCTGCCCTTTTATCATTATGAGCGTGATCCCTACCACTTCTCCCTGGTGCTGAGGGTTGTCTATCGTCACCATGTTTTTGGTGTCAGTTTTTGAAGGAGGCGAGCTTCCTCCATAGTATTTTATTTTGTAATTGTTGATTACATGCCTGGATACCCGAGGTGCCATTTATTGCTTTTTTTCTGACCTTTCAATTTCTTTCTTGTTTCTTATTAATTGTGTTGCTGCTGTTTTTACTTGGCTTAAATATTAGCATTTTCTTTGTCCTCTGTTCTTTTGGGCAACCGCTAGATCAAATGGATAGTTTTTTTATAAATCATACATTGATAAAAGTATGTAATAGTGTTAAATATATTTTCTACCATTTTGTTTGAATTGAGCAAAATTACAAGTTATATATGTTAATTAATATGGAACAATATTTTGTTTGTCTATCCCTGCTATAAGTGCTATAAGATTACCCGTTTGGTCTTCCGATGTACTTATATACTTCTTTATGTACTTTCAGGCGAATAGTTTCAAGGATGCTTTTGAAGCAGCACAGAAAACCCTCCATACAATCACGGAGTCTACCGCTATGCCCGTCCTGACGAAAGCCATCCCCGAGTCTTCATATACCTCATCCACGGCCGTAAGCTCGAATAAACCTCTTTCTGAATTGTTCAAGCCTTCACCAGGCATGTGGGAGTGTTCTGGTTGTTTGGTCATGAATAAACCGCACGATTCCCAGTGCGTGGCTTGCTCCACTCCCAAAGAGGGCGGCACAACAGCGCCCGAATCTTCCAACGCCAGCACTACGTCCGTTTTCGGCGGAACTGGATTTTCTTTCAAATTTGCTTCTAAAGAAAAGTTCACCTTTGGCGTTCCTTCTACCACAACGTCTTCATCGACCACCACTGGGTTCAAGACCTTGAGTACCTCCACCGCAGCCAACACGACCTCTACCAGCACAGTGACCTCATCCACCATGCAGCCATTTAATCTGCAGTGGAATGCCCCGACGATGTCTACGATTGGAGAGACCCAAGAAACTTGCCCCGTGGAGAGTTCTACCACCCCAGTGAAGACTTCATCTTCCCAGTTTACCTTTGGCAGTCCCGGTAAATATGAGTTCTCGTTCAGCGGTGTCAAGTCTCGGTCGAGAGACACTAGCACTTGTGAAAGTGAAGGAGCCGCAGCCCAGGATGAAGTTGAAGAAGAGGAGGATTCTCTTTATTTTGAGGTAGGGCTCTCACTTTTTCGACCTTAAGTGGTAAAGGTGCTGAGGCTCCACTTTTTGCCCTGTGATCTTTTTGCTTTTTTAATTTTTGCCTTCCCACACTCGCAGCCAGTGGTGCCCCTGCCCGACAAGATAGAAGTGGTGACTGGTGAGGAGGAAGAGAAAGTGTTGTACAGCCAGCGATCTAAGTTGTATCGAATGAACGATGGAGAGTTCAAAGAACGGGGTCTCGGGGACATCAAATTATTGGAGCACAATCAGGTGAGCTGCTCGAAGCTAATGAGCATAGTTCTCCCTCTTTGAGTGCATGCATCCCAACCTGCAGGTAAGGATGTGTGTGGAATGAACATGTAACTGAGACAACCAGATACTACGTTTTGAGGATAAGTGGAGTTTTGGTGTGAGTGAATAGCCTAGGTCTATGGAGGGTCATTTATATGCTAAATTGCACCATTACTGGCATTGTTCCCCTATCTCCCAGCCCCAAAGATACCGCATGAGTTCCTTGTTACACTATAGGGATTCCCCAAGGGCTTGCCCTGGTGGGAAGAATAACCTGAATGAGGAGAGGGGGAAGTCAGTGTGTGGGTGAATAAAAAAATTTCCTACCGCGATGTCAGCCGCCTCTCATTGAAGTTAACTTGTCAAAAAATGGAGAGAGACTATTGTGAGACTGCTCTTAGTGATTCCATGAATGCATTGTTCCTTTAGATCATTGGGTTGATGCGCGCCGACCCTCAAGGAATACCACCCTGTCACCAGGACGGATCCACGTGTCCTTGATTAGGCGAGGATGTGGTTGTTACTGCCTGTCTGAGGTTCGGGTAGTCAAGTAGGTGTTTTTGGTGCTGTGTTGGTTGCATCTGGTGCATGTTTGTAATGAGACGGTTTATTGTGTGTTTGTACTTTTGGAGGAATGTGGAAAAGCTTGATCTTATTTGGAACAGGATGACTCGTCCGGTGTAGTAATTTCTTTGATCGGTTTATTCAGGGGTTGGGGGGTCTGGATATTTGGGGTGTTAAGAGTATTCAGGTTTCTTGGATTGGTGGGGCGGGGATGTTTTATTTGGGGATGGTAGGGGTAGGTTGCGGAACAGGTGTTAGGAAGTAGTCTGCTGGGTCTTTCTTCAAAGTGGTGGTTGGAATGGATTCAGTGCTCTGCTGAGGTGTTTGGTTCCGATCATGTCCAGGTGAATTTTGATTGGGAGTATTTTTTGTGTAGGTGGTGGGTTAGTGTGTTCTGAGTGCATTCTGTGATAATGATGTGTGTGTTATTTTGAGTGGTTTGGGCTTGTTTGTGTGGGGTTTGGCGATGGTTGGGTGCCATGTTGGTGCTGTGTAGTTGAGGGTTGTGCGGTGAGTGTCTCCTGTTGTCCGAATGTGAAGCTTGATATTAATTTGAAGGTGTTGGGTTTTTTCACGGCCTTGGTTCTGTTGCTTGAGCTGGGTTTTAAATGTCGTATGGGGTGATTCCCAGGAAAGGGAGTTTTGTTTAGGGGGGGGGGGGCTGCATTTAGTTTGATTCGTGTGAGAGGGTGTGATGGTAGATTTGGGGTGGGGGCTGAGGCTTTCATGCGGGTTTCAGTATGGACTGGGGTTGGGTGCATTGATTGAGATGTCATATGTGTAGGTGTTGATATTGATGATTGTGGATTGTATTTGAGGGTTTTTTTTGAGAGAATGCTTGGACCTGCCTTAAGGCAACCTGTCATTTATTTTGACCATTCCTTTTCCTGAAAATTAATTATAAAAAAATGGTGAGGATCTCCATTTAAGATGTGATCTGAACCACGGCTATCGACAGCCTATGGCAACTAGCGATCCTGAGCCAAATTGGGAGGGAATCCATTCAGGGACCTGACCACACATGGTGTGGTTTAACTGGACTGAAATCTGAAGCCGATTTTTCACTCGGCCATGCCTTATGTACCTCAATCTGAAGACCGCACGATTATGGGCTTGATTGATTTTTTTCCTTCTTTAATTTAAAAAGCAATAGCAACAAGGCTGTATCTCACAGAAAGTTTGTCTGGAGAGATCTGTAAAGAAAGTAGTGAAGATGGAAGATAATATAGCTGCATATCCTGTTGCAGACATGGACGACAAACTGGGGAAGGGGACAGGGTACACAAGCCTCTAGATTTTAGCTACAGCATGGCTGGCCATGCCACAATACACACACCCTTTCGGGAGATAGTAATATAGAAGGGTGGGAGGGAATACCCTGATATTAAAACCCATCATTTTATGGGGCAGGTGGGAGGGGTCAACCAGCACTCCCTGCGCAGACCAGGGGTGAAACGACGATTAGCTTACTATATACGCTGGCCAAGAAAAATAAGTGAGAAAGGTCGTGTAAAGAAGAGTGATCACATATATGTTTGAGAGACACAAAAAGATTGAATTTGGAGATAGTTGTGCGAATTAGGGGCCTTTTGTCCCGGAATTAACCCTGGTTGAAGATGATGCTTCAACTCATCATCACTATGAAGTACATTCATTGTGGACAAAATTGCGTGGCTTTGCAGGGCACGAGGGGGTGGTGTTGATGCACAACAACACTGTCATTAGGTGGTGCACAAATAATAAAGAATTTGGTGGTCAAATTTATAAATCGGCTATTGCTGTTATTTAAAGCTCCCCTCAAAGACTCATAATTATCATCGCCGTCACTCTCCCGTATAAAGTGGTTGGTGGGCACAATTCATAGAGAGCACCCCCTAGCAGGACTTGCCTCGTATGATGCACAGGAAACATTGAGTAATTTTCACTCCCATATACACGCTGATAATTAATTCGACGAACATGAGTCTATTATGGCATTAAGAGAGATTGCAGTTACATTGTGTTATTTCTCCCTCTGGTCCAGAGCGGCAAAATTCGTCTTTTGATGCGCCGAGAACAGGTGCACAAAATATGTCTGAATCACAATCTCACTGAAGATTTGGAGTTCCGGAAGAAGGATGAGAAGGCATTCTATTGGGTGACCACAGACTTCTCTGAGTCCAAACCATCCAAGGAGACATTTGCTATTCGATTCAAGACCCCAGAAATCGCAATTGAGTTTTCTGAAGCATTGAAATTGGCGCAGGTATCTCTTTTTAAATTATGGGTTCCATGTTCCTTCTTGAAGCTCAAGCGAAGTAGTTTAAATTCGTACTTGGGTGACCTTGGTCTTAGTTCCAACCTTTTCTAGCTTGGTTATAGTGGCGTCCTTGTTTCAAAGATATTTAGGATTAAACTCCCGAACTCGCCTTATTGATTCTCACTAAATTCATATCCTCAGGCGCGCTTGGCCAAGTCTCCTTCAAAGGTTGGCACTCCCGATTTAGCGCCTTCGTCCGATGACGCTCGAAATTCGACAAGTTCGGAAGGTTGGTTTGAAGTGTCTTTTACTAGTGTGAAGCTTGTATGTCTCAAAGTTTTACTATTTCCTCTTTTTTAATCTGGTAATATCATCTTCATCCATTCTTGCTGTATGTTTGGTTTAGAGTGTCAATTTTGGCTTTTACTTCCATGGGCTTAGGGGGCATTGCATATCCTGATGCCGTCCTTCACAGGGGGTTTATCCTGTGTAGTCCTAGTACCTGGAGAAGACTGCATGTCCTCCCAGCCTGAGTGCAAATTAGTCCTGTCAATGGTTTGACATGAACTCTGATAGGGCCTAGCAAAGTTGTTGGAGCTCTTCCCTCTCGCTCCCTCTCAGCGCTACTTTATCTGTATTATTTAGTAGTATTGTTACTATTATTATTATAACCCCTCAACATTTTGTCTACCTGCACTTTGTACCAGGAGAAACTGTTCTCATCTGGACAGTTTGGTCCACTAGACACGGTGCATGTGGGGACTTCATGCCAACCTGGGATCACCCAGCACCTATGCCTATCCACAGAGGTTGTGGCTGCCTGGTGCACTTTCGTTCTCTTATGTATCCTTAGTCGGCTGATCCCGGAAGTGACCCAGCCACAGATAGCATGATCTTTCATGAGGGTGACCCTGGGCTTAGTGCAAAACACCCAACTTGAATCCGCCCTGTGCACTCTTCTCAGGTGGCTCGTGGTTATTAAGAATCACAAGGAAAAAGACTTCCTCCCCGACTTGTGTACTTTGACAGCTAAGGCACCCCCATGTCACCCAACCTTGAAGCGGTGCGGGTGCTTTCGTGTCCCAATGAAGTTAGAGGCTGTGCCAGCGGGTGGTCTTTTACCCCCGGCAGATCCAATCATGCTGGAGGTGCCAGACTAATGGGTAACGACGGTGCACAACCCCGATTGCAATGGCATTTACGAAACCGAAGGCTGTCAGTGGAGACAATTAACCCTCCTCGGAAGGTTCAACCATACTGAAGAGGCTTCGGCGTAGAAATCTTGGATGGACTCCGTTATTGCCCCTACACAGAAATCTGTGGCCCCAACTATGGGTTAAATAGTTGGGATGGAGGCCACATAAAAAAATAGGTATAGGATAAATACCAAATTATACCCTAATGTCCACCATAAGCATAAACCACAACAGCGTCAAAGGGGCTCCCGACACAAAGGATGTCGGAAGCATCGCGCTCGGCACGCCTTCCTCGGGCCAGGAGGAGACGGGTCGTCAACAAGCGACTGGTCCAGGATCGAGTGGTGTAGACCAGACTCGTCCTGCTCGCGATTCTTCCCGGAATCGTGGTGATTATGCGGCTGGTACCAACCATAAAAACGAAAGAAGCAGTAGATTAGATCGACGACGCAATTACTCAACCAACCTGTTTGGAGAAACGGCAATTCACACGATTTTTTACTTTGAAGTCTACCAACAACGCTGACCTAAGCAAACTCAACTTATTTAAAGACGATAGAGAGCTCTGCGATGCGATAGGGAAACCCGGTCGCATCTCTGAGAATGACGACCGAGCGCTCACTGTTGAAGTGAAATCTGAGGCCTAAGGTCTCGATTCACCAGCGTTATAACCAGTCCGAATGGGTTATCACCTCTGATCTCTTACGCCGATATTCTTAACAGGAAATTGCCGACGGACTATCATACCTTGGTGTGATTAAGGTCCACTGAATTAAGAGGCGTACGCCATCTGGTGACCTTATACTCCAACTCAACCTGATCGTATTCGGATCCACGCAGGTCTCTCCGAGCGTGCCCCGTCCTCGCGTTGTTATAAATGCCAACAATATGCAGACGTGATCAAGCCAAGCCATCTGCGGCCGCTGCGGTCAACACTGCGGCGAGGATCATGAAACTGCAACATATCACTGCCTCCGAACTGTATTCATTGCAACCAACCTCATAGCACATCAGCAAAGACTTGTGAGAAATACCTCATTGAAAAAGAAATATTGGCTGTTAAGGTTAAAGAACACCTGACTTTTAAAGAAGCCCTACATAGTATCCTCAATGTACCCAAATACCAGAACTTTTGCGTCTGTTGTGCAAGCAGCAGACTCGTGAGACCCTTTCAGCCGTCGAAGGACCCTTCTCCGCTGGGGAATTCTGCACGCTCGCTACCTCCAAAACCTAAAACTGAAACCACTGTTCGACGCAAAACCGAACCTTCTACCTGTTCCTCTCCAAAGCGAACATCTAGCAATAAACGCCCTTCTCCAACATTAACTACATTGGGTGCTACTCCTGAAAAACCCAAACGCCAGAAACCACCCAATCATTCTGTAAACATCACTAGTATTCCTTTACCAAAATATAGTCGCCCACCTGATAAGAACAAATTGAAACAGTCCGAGCGCAAAACATGACCATGTAAACCGTGATTTCACACTGGAATATACGTAGATATCGAAATAATTTTCATTTAAGAATGCTACTTTCAGATTCACAGGCAGCAGTCATGTGTCTGCAGGAAACCAGAATGCCAGCAGCCCTACCAAACCTACCACTTGTCTAGCCCTCTCAGCGGGGATGGATTGGACCACGGTGGCGTTTGCACACTTGTGAAGCGCGCCGTTAGTCACGTGAGGATCCAGCTGACTTCGGACTTGCAGGCGGACTTGCAGTACGATGCCGCCACCTTGACAGATTATACACGATCTGCAACGTATATATATCCCTCCGCATGACGGAGTTAGCACTCAACAAATACATCAACTGGTTTCGCAACTGCCATTTCCGTCTCTCCTTCTTGGGAGATTTTAATGTTCGACACGTATTGTGTGGAAACGCTGTCGTGAACCAACGAGGCAGAATTGTAGAGTCTTTCCTTAACACCGGAGATTCTATAATACTAAATAACGATAATCCTACTCACTTCCACCTACAAACAGGCCCCCTTTCTTGTATCGATCTGTCTATATCATCTCCAGATGCACACTTAACTTCTTGTCTGTCAGCCAAGATTTATATAATAGCAACCACTTTCCAGTCATTCTATCCATTGCAGACAACTCCCCCCTCCTAACCACACCTCGGTATATTTACGAACGGGCAGATTGGGGGAGATACTATGCTGTGGCGACTACTTATAGAGTTACATCCTTTCATACCGTTGATGATGCTGTCGAATACCTCGTAGATACGCTTGTTGCTGCTGCAGACACTTGTATCCCTAAAACGAGCAGAATACAGCGCACTCGGTCTGTTCCTTGGTGGAACCGAGAACTCCAAGCAGCAACGGACGAGAAAAAGGTAGCAGCACGCCGAGATTCCCGTACGCGACTTGCAGAAGATAAGATTGCGCCTAGACGCGCGAGAAATCGCGCTCACTCACTACCTTTTGAAGAAATCTCAGGCAACTTCGTGGAAACTATACATCTCCAGCCTCAACGAGAAGACATCGATGATGAAAGTGTAGCGTCGGATCTCTAAGATACGTGGCAGGCGTATGGCCCATCGTATTCCGATGTTGCAGGCTTCTAACGGTTTAATCTCCGATCCGCTACAGGTTGGAAACGCTTTTGGACATGCTTTGAGCGAGGTTTCAAAGGGGAGTTTTGGGGCGCCCTTTCAGCGCATTAAACAGGAAGCAGAATCAGTAGATTTATCATTTTGTGGTGGAGAGAATGAAGATTACAGCACTGCTTACACGGCCCGGATTGCAGAATGCTTTGAGGTAGTGTGCTGACACGGCGCCTGGGGTGGATACGATTTCGTACGTCTTGCTTCGCCACCTTCCTACAGTATCGTTGCAGTTCCTTTTATCCTGTATAACCGCATATGGATGGAGGAGTACTCCTTTCTGACAGTTTGGAGAATGTCGACTGTGCTGCCTTTCCAGAAGCCTGGTAAATATGGATGACATCCGCTGCATTACCGCCCTATAGCACTTACGAGTTGTATGTGTAAAGTTATGTAACGGATGGTCAACGCTAGGCTCGTGGCATTTAGAAGAACAATGCGTGTTCCATCCCGATCAATATGGTTTCCGACGATGTCGCAGCACAACAGATGTGTTAGCCAGGTTTGACACGTTCATCAAGACGGGATTTGCCGAGAAACGATACGTGGTGGCTGTTTTTTGATTAGGAAAAAGCTTACGATAAAACGTAGAGGTACATCATTTTGAAAGTTCTATCCGACAATAGATATTTGGGACATCTACCAAAATTCATCAAAACTTTCTTTCTGACAGGGTTATGCAAATCAAAGTTGGCAACAAACATTCTGATCCGGTTTCGCAACATGAGGGCGTTTCGCAAGAGAGCGTCCTTAGCTGTACTCTGTTTGCCCTAGCCATCAATGGCCTCCCATTCTGCATACCAGAGTATGTTGAGAGTTCGTTGTACGTCAGTGACTTCGCCATATTCACTCCCTCCTCAAGTCTTCCTGCTGCTGAGAGGAGGGTACAACTTGCAGTCAACAAATAAGTTCAGTGGGCAAATAAATACGGCTTCACCTTTTCGCCATTGAAGACTGTAGTGATGTACTTTACACGTATCCAAGGCACATCTCCCAGCTTAAGCCTGGTGATGGATGGGTCCACTCAAATTCCCCACGTTCCAGAAACGAATTTCCTGGGAATGACATTTGACCCGAAACTCGCGTGTCTACCTCACCTCCAATCTCTGCGAACCAGATTCATAAAAAGCCTGGACCTTTTGAAGTGCTCGGCGCGTCTCTAGTGAGGGTGCAGACAGAATGACACTTTTGCGGATTTATCGATCATCTTGTGGTTCCAACTCTATTATGGATGCCAAATCTATTCGTCAGCGATAGCAGTGTCTCAAGATGCTAGATACCGTCTGGCAACTGGGGCATTTCGCACCTCACCGGTGGTGAGTCTATGCGGAGAGCGGGGAATCACCTCTCAGTGATAGACGAGACAAGCTTTGTCTCCAGTTGTACAGCCGTTTACTCACTATGCCGGATACCCCAACTTGCCGTGCGATTACGAATCGAAGCTTTGATCACATCTATTCTGCTCACCCATGCCTCCATAAACCATTTGGATACAGGAATCGTTAACTTCTTTAGAGCCTCCAGGTGCCTGATCTACTTGTGATGAAGTCGAGTTCTTACTCTGTTCCAACTTATTTGTTACGCCTGAGAAGTTTATGTCCGGGTGTGATGTCGGAGGTTTCTTCTGATACCCCGGTAGATATAAGGAGAACTTTTTATTGACCCAGTGTATATTGATGGATCGAGCAGTTGGCTGCGCTGCAGTTCCCCCGAACAGAACTATATCGCGGAAACTTCCTGCAGCGGCCTCGCTGTATACCGCGGAATTGCGGGCGATCCTCTTTGCATTGGCCTCTCTCACACGGTAGACTACTCGCCGATTTGTTGTCTCTTCCGACTCCCAGAGTGCCGTGACCAGTTTTCTGTTCATCCCATAGTGGCACAGATCCATCACTGGCTGGACCTTTTGCGTGATGGCGCTCGACTTGTTACTTTCTGTTGGGTGCGAAGCCATGCAGGGATTCGGGGTAATGAGTTGGCTGATCATGCGGCTAAGGCGATCATTGTGGACCCCAACGAGATTATACCCCGTCCTCTACCGAGCAGGGATTATTACCCTTCTATGCATTTCTGCGCAGACGATGGAATTTGGCATGGGCCACTATCTGGCCCAATAAACTAGGACAATCAAGGATAGTGTGACGGTGTGGGGTACTTCGTGTCCTAGGACCCGCCAACACTAGGTCCTGCTTACAAGGCTTCACATTGGGCACACACAATTTCTTGCTTGACGGCGAACCACCTCCTTTCTGCGATGGATGTTTTGTCTCTATCACAGTTGAGTGCCCGGAGTATGACGATGAGCGGGTGGCCCACTTTGGCACCAGAGGAATCGGTCAACCTCTGAATATTCGCTGGGTCCTTCGGAACGATGAAGCTGCTGTCTCTGCAGTTCTCTCATTTTTAACTGCCACAAGCATTTCCTCCCACATCTGACACATGCGCGACTCCATCACGCATCATCTATAATTGTGGTCTTCGTAACATACATTTCATTTTAAATGTAGGACTAGTTTGTCCTATGTGTCTCATTTTACGTTGGGTGTGGCCTTCTTGCCACATATTTTATTTGCAGACTACGTGCCACTTTCACTCACTGTGTAATATCCTTAGTACATCATAGAGTACCCGATGGACATGCTCCAATACGCCCTAACACAATTCAGCACGATATAGCCCTTAGCGGTTGAAATGCTAACTAACGTGTCTGTCGGGGGTGGAGAAAAGCTTGTTACTTTCCCACCCTCCTCTCATATAAAGGAAAGAGGACTAAGGGTTCTTCTCATTTCTCGTGGACTCTAAGGACGGATGGATCTGCTTCCGTTTCGGCTAGTGACCAAGCCAAGATCGATACGTAAGGACCCGAGGCGACCTCGGCTGGAGAGGCCCAGACAAAGACCAAAGTCGCAAGTGCGCTGAGCGGAGCCTCGATTACATCGGGACTCCTTATTCAAAGATTACCTGGCGTTACTGAGCACACTGGCTTCAAACACTTTCTTTTTATTCCCTCCACTGATGGCAGCATGTGGACCAAAGGCAATATGATCCATCAGAGAGAGCATTAGCTAGCCTGATTGGTAGAGAGCCGAAGGTGACCCGTTTCTCGGATTGAGCCTTCTAACGAATGCGTCTGGCTCTTAATGGCGCTAGTGTGACGTTCGTTTATCCCAGGAACCTCGTGAAAAGATTGGTTTATGCGATGGAACTTTTCGACTACTCCATAGAAGACATCACCATAGAGCTGGCCGACCATGGGGCGGGGGGCAAAGTCGAACATGTGATCAGAAAAGGGGATAGGGCTTGAGACCCACCCTTACACTTCGTCACATTCTACCGTGTCAGGCTACCTCAGTCGGTGCATACCTTCTATTTGCTATAGAACCTTTCGGCTAGTGTCGGTGTTGCTATACGTTGATTGGAGGTATATTGTAGTTTGTCTCCATTCCACTGTTAGCTGACATCGACAAGGGAAACTTTCAGTGTGTCGTGGCACAGTTGATGAGGCCCTTCTACTAATCAGGGATTTGAACGATAGATATTCTCTATGGGGTCACTACACGATCACTCCCTGGTATCAGTCCTTTGCTGACTTGATCGACCAGCTAGAGATAGGCATCCCAAATATGGACGAGTTCAAGCATCACTCTCCAAGAACTGCTTCTTTTCCTGCCTTGATCTATGCCTGTGCTCTCTGGATGATTTTGGCCCGCTTCCACTTGGAAAGGGCGGGGTGGTCCGATTTTGATATAGCTCGATTAGATGCCGTTGATTTTTCTGGCAACCTCATCACTGTGGGCCTAACTAATTCCTAAAACATTTCGTCGCTTTGCACGCCATCCGCTTCTTTGATAGTCTGTCTTGTGTGAGACGGCTTTAGACATTCTATAAACTCTGCCTGAGAATGATTTTACTGTTACTGTCAGTCAATTTTGGCGAGTTTGGGCTAAGTTTGGTATATTTCGAAGCACAGCGGCCTCTCTTCCTGGTGGGCATAAGTTTCTTACCTTAACAGGAAGACCCTTCTTACAGAAATGAATATGAGAGTCAAAAGGATTTGGAGCAAGTTCTCGCACGACCTCTTTCCCATTTTCAAAGAAAATGGGACCCCAATCTCAGCCCCCTTGTCCTTGCCTAGTCTTTCACAGCCTCTTTCTCCACATTCTCTAGCCAAGATGCTGCTCCGCCAGCATTCAATTCACATCCTGATGTCGCTGAAGTGCGCCGCTGGAATTTATCTCCAGAGGTGTATAACGCTGCAACCTCAGGTTTACTTTGAATAAGTTGCGTCCACTCTCGCTTCATGCAGACACCGTCCCTTGTCCAGACAATGTCCCGCTCACCTAGGTGAGCGAAGCATGGCTACTGTGCTTGATTTTCGCAAACCAGCGAGAAATCACTGATTTCTCTAACCTCATCCTGCCTGCGCAAGTTTATGGAAAAATTTGTATAGGTTAGATTATACTTTTCCTAAACAGCAGAGACCACTTCTCTTCTACACAGTCCGCCATTCGCAAGTTCCACTCCATTTCGGATGCTCTACTCCAACTGGAAAAATGCCGTCTGCCTGGCCTCCCTTCTTAGATGCCATACTACGCCACGTTGTATTTCGATTTGAAGGTCTATGATAGCGAATGGTGATATCATATCTTGGGGACTCCACTCAATCTTTATTTCTGGTTTTCTGAGAGACTTTTTATTCCTCGTAGGGGTGGGGAGCCTTCACTGGCCCTATTTAGCAGGAAGAAGCGTCCCGCAGAGAAGTATTTTCAGTGTCACACTTTTCCCTGAGCATCAACGGTATCACCTCGGTGTTACCGGAAGATGTTCTCGCTGCGCTCTATGTGGACGACCTTTCTATCTCTTTTAGTGCGGCCGAGATGCCAAATTTGGAGCGTCGACTCCAGCAGACATCGAACGGCATCTCCCGCTATGCCGAATTGCAAAGGTTTCAGTTTTCCTTGGCCGAGACTAAGGTGATCCACTTTTGTTGCCACCCACAGCTCCACCCAGATCTGGATTTGCACCCTTTCCTTAGTCTTTTCTTCTTCTTTTTCTACTTATGCTTCACCTGGGAGGCTCATATTCGCAGCCTTATGGTCTTTTGTACCCACGCTCTCTACATTCTTTGTTCTGTGACTCACCAATTTTCTAACGATCCTTTGTTTGTTCGGCGTTTTACTACATATGCAAGTTTTACGCTTCCGCAACTTGGGTGTATTGCGGAAGGTTGACTCGATCCACCACACCGCTCAATGCCTGACTACTGGTTCCGTCTGCACATCTCCAATTGAGAGCCTACTTGTCCATCCCGTGGAGGTGCCACTTGCTTTGCACTGTGTACACTGCATTATGCTCTTATACACCCGACCCTGGCACCTACCTCAGTCGCTAACGGCTCTCACTGCATCTGCAACCCATCTCGACAGTGCCTATTCTTGTTGAGAGACTCAAGTGTAGTTCTCTGGCCGGTGGCGCCTATTGTTATTTCTCGGACGCCCCCCCTTTTGTGTGTACTGCCTTTGATTATTTGTCACAGTGCTGGGAGTATAGCGTTTTGCCTTTTTGGAATACACTTCTTGTCCAGGGAGACTGTTGGCTTCCACACAGTCTCCCCTCTGTTTGATGTCAGCGGGTCTCTACGATGCGCTGCATCTGTCATCATGGCTGAGCTGGTTGCAATATACCACTTGGTCCGAGAGACAATGGGTCGAGCCCCGTTCGGACACTGGATTGTGATTTATAGCGACTCAAAGTGCTCTGGGGGCATTTAAATATCTGCATTCCCTGGTTCGCGATATCTATGATGTCACGGTTTCGGTGAGCCGGGTGGATGTCTGGATTATCTTTGCTGGATTCCTGAACATGTAGGAATTACGGGGAATGAGTGCGTCATTGAGGGCGCCAGAGTCCGCGATGCCTGGATGACTAGACCAGCATTTAGCTCTTTCTCACACCGACTTCATGGTAGGAATCATGGTAGTCTTCCTGGCTCCCTGGCAAAAAAGATGGGAGACAGCCGAGTGGAATTTAAAGTTGTGTGCCATTTCGCCGCGACTGTTCCCATGGACCTAGCCCCAATGTCGCAACAGCTTCAGGTCGCTTTCTGTCATCTTCGAATTGGACACCCTCGCGGAACGCACCGCCATTTGATGGAACGTTCCCCTCCACCTTATTGCGACGACTGCGTCTTCCCGCAGAATGTTCTGCCCATGCTTGTTGAATGTCCCAGTCTGGGGATCTTTGCATACCTTACCTCTTCTGACACCTGGATGAGCGGGGTCGCTACCTTGTCCCTTTGTACTCCAGATGATTTCGTGCACAAAACTTGTGGACTCTTTTGCTCTGGTCGTATGTGTCAGGGAGAGGCAGGCGCCCTCACATCGGAGCTTGTTAATCTAGCCCAGCATTAGGCTATTATATGGTTTCAGCGAGTTGTGCCCTGGTAGATAGTAACTCCTTAGGCCTCTAGCTCTTAAGTTAGTGCATAAGGGTTAGAGTAGTAATCCTCAACTAAGACCTTCCATCCTTGCAGGTTATTTAATGCTCACTTTCTTTGAGTGCCAAATTCCTTCAGATTGCAAGTATTATTTAGCTCTTTGAAGGATCTGCGAATGTTAAACTTAAAATCTCTCCTCTCTCTCTCATTAGCAGATGTTGAAATTGTGTATGAAAAACGAGCCACTCCGGATCAATTGCAACGGGCCAGAAACCTCCAATTACCAGACAATTTCTTCCTATTTGAAGATGATGAACCATCCTGCTCTGGTTGCATTGGGTGTTCTCCAGATGATTTTCAGTTTGAGGTGGGTTCTGCACCTCAATATATTATATATATATATATATATATATATATATATATATATATATATATATATATATATATATATATATATATATATATATATATATATATATATGTATGTATGTATGTATGTATGTATGTATGTATGTATGTATGTATGTATGTATGTATGTATGTATGTATGTATGTATGTATGTATGTATGTATGTATGTATGTATGTATGTATGTATGTACGTATGTATGTATGTATGTATGTATGTATATATATATGTATATATATATATATGTATATATATATATGTATATATATATATGTATATATATATATATATATATATATGTATATATATATATATATATATATATATATATATATATATATATATATATATATATATATATATATATATATATATATATATATATATACATACATACATACATACATACATACATACATACATACATACATACATACATACATACATACATACATACATACATACATACATACATACATACATACATACATACATACATACATACATACATACATACATACATACATACATACATACATACATATATATATATATATATATATATATATATATATATATATATATATATATATATATATATATATACATACATACATACATACATACATACATACATACATACATACATACATACATACATACATACATACATACATACATACATACATACATACATACATACATACATACATACATACATACATACATACATATATATATATATATATATATATATATATATATATATATATATATATATATATATATATATATATATATATATATATATATATATCCCTTCTCCCCAGCCGAAAGCTGAAATAAAAGGTGGGCATTTGATTGTGCACCGGTGAGTTGAGTCTACAAACAAAATAAAACCTACCACAGTGTTTCTCTTCGGTTTAATGTAATTCTAAGATTATATAGAGCCATTATTTCATTAATACTTTGTGTGTCCTCTCTTGTGTAGGTGGTCAAAATTTATTTGTTCTGGTTAAAGTATCTTATGATTCTGGCTTTAATGCATACATGAATAGTGAGGGATAGAATGATGGTGGTGGGATTTTTCATTCGTGCTCCGCCTATTCAGCCAGAAGCGAGCTTAAAGTTCTTAAAAATTTTCCTGTTTGTTCAACCCTTTTCCTCTTTTCCCTTATCCAATTTCTCAATTCCAGTCCTCATTTCAGAAGCCTACAGCAAGTCATTCTGGGGAAGGTTCCACGAGCGTCTTCAGCCAGGCCAAAAGTGGGTCCCTCTTTGGCACCGCTTCCACCTCCCTCGAATTCAAGCCTTCCACTCCTCCACTCTCAACAGCCCCAGCCTTCTCATTTGGCACTCCTTTCCTTAGCACCTCTTCGAGCGCCAGTAGCCTCTTTTGTAGGCCGGTAGCTGTGGGCTCGCAGTCTGGCGTCATATTTGGAGGTGGCGTTCCCACCACTTCCCAGTCCTCAGGGTCTGTACTTGGAGGGAGCCAAACATCCGGCAGCAGCCCCAGTGTGGTTAAGCCCTCTGCGGCTGCGAATGGTATATTGGGGGGAGGTGGAACCCCCCTCTTTGGCGGGCAAACATCTCAGTTCACTTTCTCTGCCTCTTCATCTTCCCCCTCAATCTTTGGTGGCTCTTCATCTTCCCCCTCCCTCTTCGGGGGTACACCATCTTCGCAGCCCGTCTTCGGCGGCACAACATCTTCGCAGCCCCTCTTCGGTGGCACAACATCTTCGCAGCCTGTCTTTGGTGGCACAACATCTTCGCAGCCTGTCTTTGGTGGCACAACATCTTCGCAGTCCGTCTTTGGTGGTATATCATCTTCGCAGCCCATCTTCGGTGTCACATCATCTTCGCAATCCATCTTCGGGAACAAACCATCGTTGACTGCGGCCACGAGCGCAAGTACCACCTCGACTCTTTTCAGCGGAACCCAGGTTGGGGGTGAGGCCCCTGTCTTCTCTAGTGCATCCGAGGGATCCTCGTCTAATTCGTCCAAGAGCGTTTTTGGTGGTCCCTTTAAAGGTTCCTGGTCATCACTCACGACTTCCCAGACAAGCGAGTCTCAAGAGAAACCCCCCGCCCCCGTTCTGTCGTTCAGCGACATTGTCAAGCAACCTTCAGAATCTATCTTCGCCAAGACGAGTGAGTAGTTCTTCTGTCTCGAGGCTTCGTTGTGTGGTTGGGGAAGGGGCAGGTGATAGTAAGTACTCTTTAGAGGCTGTATTTACTCCACCTTGCTATGCCCTCGTTGGCCGTCAGATGAGCTGCTACGTATTTCCACTTCAGGATTGTTCTTGTGAGCATTTTAGCCTTCATTGCGCCCATGCTGATGGAATAGGCCAAATGGAGAGGGTGAGAAATAGCCCAGGATATTGGACGATGAGCTCCGCCTATCATTCTGGGGTTCTCTCAAATCTCGATCGCTCATTGCATCATTTAGGCGTTCGTTTGTGGCTGGTGTTGGCTCCTAAGGAGAGTCTGTACCAGCATCTGTTGAACTTAATGGAGCCACACGTGTGTAACATGGGAGGGATGTTCGGTCAGATGGTATTTGGGGATGGTTTGGACGCCCGGGATTGAATGACTTTCCGGGCATCAAGGTCATGAGTGAGACGGCCGAGAGCTGGTTAGGACGAGTGGGCCCAGTTGAAGGGAAATCCGGGAGGGATTAAGGAAGGAGTTTTAACTTCCCCTGGGTGAGCTATGGGACATGTCTCCATGTGTATTTCCTGGTAACTAACGAGAGCATCGACAGAATTGGAAGGGGGTATAGCTAATATTCCCCCTGTGTACATAGGGGCTTTAAGGGCACTTATTCCTTTCATTTACGTCACGTGGCTCACGCTGTACCGGTTACCCCATTGTAACGTAAACACTATAGCCGTGTGGGTGTGGAATTCCTGGCACACCTCACCCCTAGTAAGGATAACTTTAAAGAAAGTGGTAAAGTTAGGAGAACTGAAGGCTTGTGGATGCCGCCCGAGTAGGTCGCAGTTAGCTTTGATGTAGTTAGAATAAGTGTGTGGGGTTGGTGGACGTATGGTTTTCTCCAGGGCTATCTGTACAATGATAGCAATCTACTCAAAAGATAATAGTATGGGCTTGTCGGGTTGTTTTGGTGGTCAGTGGAGGTGAGCAGAGCATGGCATATTTAAATGTGAGCATCTCCGACCCCCATTGGTTGAAGATGAAGCCTCTCCTCTGCCCCTTTCAGCATCAACCAATTCGACAGCGTGGGTGAGCAAGCCCGTCTTCGCCGCGAATGTGGCCACCCCGCAGTCCCCGGACAAGGATGCATCCGCGACGGCGGAAGAAGAGTACGACCCGCATTTCGAACCTGTCATTCCTATGCCCGAGCTCGTTGAGGTGAGTCCCCCTCTACCACCCCTATTACTTTGTGGCGATGCCCTCGGTGGTTGCCGCGGTAATCGTTAAAAAAAAATCTTAAAATTCTTTGTCCTCCGAAACTGGGTTGTTCACCTTACACGCCTCTTCCTCAGCAGCCCCCCCCCCTCCCCCATTTTGCTGTTAGCATCATTACTTAATCCTGTGGATCCAAGTTCATGCGAAGAATTAAAATAATCCCATGAATGCATTAAATAACCCAAGACTAGGAGGATAACACCCTTCCTCGTTTTATAGTAAGCGATGGGGGTAGACCCTGGAACGGGATAAATGAATGTTAGTGTGCGAAAAGGTTAATTGAGGGTGTTATAGTGTTTGATGGAGAAGAGGGTGACCTAGGGAGAAGTTGAGGTTAGTGTGTATGGGTTCCTGTCTCGGGATGAAGCCTGTCTGGGCGAGATGTTAGCAGCCCATAGTCCCCCCCTTGTCCCCAACCATAAGGGTCACGACAATATGTCTTCCTGGCAGCCGTGTCGACGGGACTCTGCGCCCTGTCCGACCCCAGCTTAGCCTCCTCCTTTCACACATCTACTTTCTGTACAACTCTCCTCTCCACTTTCAACCCTCTGTCTAGGCTTAAAGACCTGATCAGCTACCGCGTGCCATGTCGGAAGTAAAGGCTTTGGAACCTCTATAAACAACGCGCTTTGACACATAGGCGTTAAAGGCTGTTTATATAGATTCCAAAGCCTCTTTTCTTACACACCAATTTCGGTCTTGACCCCCATTCCCCCCCCCGTCTCCCCACAAGTCAAGCAAACCATCTATTTCGGAGTCTCCTTTTCCAGGTGAAGACTGGAGAAGAAGGGTGGGAGGAAATCTTTTCAAACAGATCTAAGCTCTATCGCTACGATCCTCCTACAAAACAGTGGAAAGAACGCGGCCTCGGCAACTTTAAGATACAGTTTGAACCTAACCTCAAAAAATACAGGTTCCTTCAGAGAAGAGATCAGGTAAGGATCGATTAAACCTAGGGGGGGGGGGGTGCTTTGCCACATACTTTTCGGCTAGGTTGCCTAAAATTAATTAGACATATTTTAATATAATATGGCATACAAATTGTTGACTGGTGTACGATGCCCTTTAGTACTTCGAAATCAGTTATCTCAGAAGTTTTAAATTGATCAATTCAGTAGCCCTGTGTGTGCTCAATTTATTGAATCAGAAAAAGGCTGTAAAAAGTTTAACCATACTCACATGTTCTATTGCAATGGTGATACTATTTATTGCTACTTCGCCAACATTCAATGCGTGTCGTTATGTTAGTGAAGGCCACCAACTGGATTTTACCTCCAGAGACTGAGAACCCTTCAACGACAGGTTTACATTGAGTGAGTTACATTCCGCTCTTGCTTCTTGCGCGCGAACATCACCCCTGCTCCGGACAATGTCCCATATGCTATGCTTCGACACCTGGGTGGGCGAGGCATGGCATTTCTATTAGATTTGTTCAACAGGATCTTTCGCAAACCGGGGAGAGATCATTCTACTCTGGCCGGTTTCCGCCCAATCTCTCTACTTCATGTGTGTGCAGATCGAGTCTCCTTTTTCCTGGAAATCAGCGATCACCTCCTATCTTCTGCACAGTTTGGCTTCATAAGTTCAACTCCACATTGGATGCTCTCCGAGGCTTTGCTTAGAAGACGGCGTTTTTCGATTTTGTGAATGCCTATGATACCGCGTTCCGATATGGTATCATGGAAGCCTCCCGCACTATAAGGGCGTTTCCCTTGCCCATTTATTTTTTTTGTCTGAGTGCTTACGAGATCGCCAACTCTGCGTATGTGTATGGAGAGCTCTCTCAAAGCCTATATGGCAATAGGGTCGTATCCCCCAGGGAAGTGATTACCAGTTTCACTCTGCCCTGAGCATCAACGGTATCACCTCGGTACTACCGAAAATATTCTCGCTACCTTTTAGTAGTCTAGTCAAAGTAGCCAACAACCCTAAAATAATTGCAAGAAACTCTTTTATGGTGTTTACTTGTTCTTTAATATGTGACCAACAACACAGCAAAAGTTTAGCAAAATTGGGTTACCGGAAATTTTCAGGAGTGTTTCTGGTGCGGGTACACTGTCCGTCATCACTTGAACTATTCTGTTGGTTTGTAGGCTCCACCCCCATTTAGTGACCTCAATATCCTCACCCTTGCTCATCCATTGCATTACTTGGAGATAGCTTCTCAGAGAATGATACTTTGTAGCTGAAGATGTTGGAGTCAGTCGTGCGGGTGTCACAAAGCTTTTGGCCGCACTCACCTTTTTGCAAAGAAGGGGGTATCTGACAGCAGATAGGTTGTCCCCAGGTTGCCATTGAACACAGACACCATGAGTGCACACCCAGAGTCTACAATAACATTTATGTCTTGACCAGGTGTACTAAAGATCTTTGCACAACTTTGCAGGGTTGGATCATCTTTTATTAGCTTTTGCAGAGCAGACTGCTTTCCAAATCCAAATATCCTGGAAGTGGTGTCGCATCCTGTAAACACATGCAGAAACAGCAGACTTTGACAGATCTCGCTACCTAGAACCTGCTTTATGACCTTTATGTCATACACTACAGTAGGACTCTCTTTATCTCAGCGGAAGTAGAGCTTTATATCATCGCTCGGAGATGCATAATGAAGCACTAGCACTAACAAATCCGTGTCCTCGCCTATGAGCGTGGTAGTTTTTTCAGATGACATTGATACTGCTGTCCTCACAATGTCCAAGTCAGCATCTCCCATAGCATGTATCACATGACATCCTCCATCTTTCCAGTGAATTTCGTTGTTTCAGTGATATTCACTTTATGACCGTGGTTGGTCAAATGTCGCAACTGCCGGGGACTTGTGATCATCTGCAATTTTGCAAAGGTACTGAAGGGTGGAGAAAATGCATGACTTCTCCCCAGAATACATGTCAATGATTGGAAGGAATACCACAGAGGATGCAGTCCTTATGCAACAGATGCATCATGCCATTCCAGTTTGGCGCAGGTTGTTTGAAGCGTAAGGACATCTTCCACAGTAGGTCAATCTTTTGATCAGCAGCTTCAAGGAATGGCATAGGATTTAATTTGATGTTGCCACAGGCATATTTCATGAGCCGGTATTCCTTTACATCAACTTAGGTCAGTTCAACAATCTTCAGATCTTCAATCCGGCTTCTAAGGATTGTTCGGCACACTAGCCTCCCTGGAGTTATGGTCAAAATTATCAGCTACAAACATCAGTGTCAAATCTGGTCCTTCTATTTCAACATCGCCCAGTAAATCCAGAGCAGTATAGGTGGCAGCGTTTTCCTCAAATCGATGAACCTCTGAGGATGAAGAGCAGAAACCCATGGCTGACAGGTTGTCGACCTGTCGCGACCTGACGTGATAGTGTACTTGTACTGCTAATCTAATCTGCCGCGGTAATATCAAAGCTCTGGGGCGCATGGCTCGTACAATCGATTGTCCAATACGTGCCACCTT